>PVJX010006282.1:0-20634 GCA_004027295.1 Dolichotis patagonum
GACTTGAGACCATTCTCTTAAGTGAAATAAACCAAACTCACAAGGGTAAATACCATATAATCTCCCTAATATGAGATTTGATAAGAGTGTATAAGACTTTATGGTAAGCATGAGGCCCCATCTCATAGCTTCGAAGTCTTTCAAAGTTTTAAATCATCAGTTGGAATGGTGTTATCCTGTTTTGTTTGACTATATCATAAGTGATGATATGAACAGCTGTTTTGAAGAAAACATTATGACAGCTATTGCTGATTTAATATTAACCTTCTTAGAAGTCCTACCATGCTTTTTTTGTTCTATTACCATTGGTTCTATCTACCACATTGTGTCTTACTGGAATTTGAATATGTGTGATAGTTCAAGCAAATTTTTTTCTTTTTTATCAAAAGTGAGATATTATAATACCTATTGATAATTTTCTGTTATTCGGTTCAGAAAGCCCTGGAATTCTTTCACTATATGCATGGCTTATACTATTGTGTTATGTTTGATATTATTGTAATTGAAACTATGCTCAACTATAGCAGAGTAAGAGATACGGTGTTAGATACTGTTGATGTCCAGTTGACTTAATGTAAAGTACTGTGTTGCCTATGTTGTCCTCTTCTGATCTGCTCTGTACTGCCCCCTTTTGTTTTATTCTCTTTTAAATAAAAAAAAGAAAGAAATTCAAAAACCCAATCCAAAATTGGGCATCTCAAATGAATACACAGTTCTCAGATGAAGAAATACAAATGGCAAATAAATACATGAAGAAATGTTCATCATCATGAGTCATGAGAGAAATGCAAATTGAAACCACACTGAGATTCCATCTCACCCCAGAAAGAATGGCTAGGAGAGAAAACACTACCAACAACAAGTGCTGGAGAGGCTGTGGGGAGAAAGGAACTCTTCTGCACTGTTGGTGGGAGTGTAGACTGGTGCAACCACTGTGGAGTTCATCCTCAAAAAGCTGGGTTTGGAAGTCCCATTTGACCCAGCTATTCCACTTTCGGGCATATTCCCAGAAGAACTGAAAACATCATACCACAGTGATATATGTGCACCCATGTTTATAGCAGCACAATTTGTAATAGCCAGATCTTGGAAACAACCTAAGTGCCCATCAACTGAGGAATGAATAAAAAAGTTGTGGCATTTTTATACAATGGAGTACTACTCAGCTATAAAGAATGATCACACTGAGATATTTATAAATAAATGGACACAACTTGAGACCTTTCTCTTAAGTGAAATAAACCAAACTCTCATGTGTAAATACCATACAGTCTCCCCAGTATGAGAGTTGATAAGAGTATATAAGATTTTATGGTAAGCATGAGTCCCCATCTCATAGCTTTGAAGCCTTTCAATGTTTTCATTCATCAGTTGGAATGGTTTCATTCTGTTTTGTTTGACTATAACATGCGTGATGATATGAACAGCTGTTTTGAAGAAAACAAAACATTACGACAGCTATTGCTGATTTAATATCATCCTTCTTAGAAGTCCTACTATGCTTCTATTCTTCTACTACTATTGATTCTATCATTGTGTCTTATTGGGATTTGAATATGTGTGATAGTTTAAACAAAATTTTTCTATCGAAAATGAGATATTATAGTACCCATTGATCATGTTCTGTTATTCGGTTCAGAAAGCCCTGTAATTCTTTCACTCTTTGAATGGCTTTATACTATTTTGTTTTGTTTGATATTATTGTATTTAAAACTATGTTCAACTATAGCAGAGAAAGAGATATTGGGATAGCTACTGTTAATGTCTGGTTGTCTTAATGTACAGTACTGTGTTGTCTATTTTGTCCTGTTCTGATCTGCTCTGTACTGCCCTGTTTTTTTTATTCTCTTTAAAATAAAATTTAAAAAAAAATTATCCAGTTGGAGGAACAGATAAAATAAAATTTAAAAAACAGGAGAAAGCAAATGGTACCTACAGAATACCATCAAACAAATGAATACACACATTTTGGAGCTCTCCAAAGAAAATAAAAGCTAGAAAGCATATTTAAAGAAATAATGCTGAAAACTTCCCAAACACTGAAGATATATGAGTATCTGAATTCATGAGGCTGAAATATTTCCAACCAAGACATTCCAAAAGAGGTTATTCCAGGACACATTATTTAAAGTTCTCAATACTCAAATACAAAGAAAGTTTCGAGTGAAACCAAAAACGCTACTTGTCAGGTACATACAGGGTATACTCTATAAGGTTATTGGCGGATTTGTCATCTACAACCATGCAGGGCAGAGCAAAGAAATGGTATAAAATGTTTTTAATGTGCTAAAATAATTCTGAGAAATGATACATTGCCTGAAAAACTGTGCTTCAGAAATGATGAAGAAATAAACACATACTCTGACAAAGTTGGAGGCAGATCATCATTCACATCTGCCTTAGAAGAAATAGTAAGACTCACTTTTCAAACTGAATTTAAAGTATGCTACAATAAAACCTAAATCATAAGAATGTATCAGATCATTGTAATGACATGAGCTTAATCAAATTCAGAATAGTATTGCAAGAGTGAAGCATAATCATGGTTAGTGTAAAGAATAAAAGAGAGATGTTCAAAATAACTATAGCTAAAATAACCTGCATATATATACACAACATAAGATTTGCATTGTAACATCAGTAACATAAAATATGGAGGAAGAAGAAAAAGAAAACTTTCAAATGTTATCAGGGTAAAATAGTGTTATAACTAAATGACATTCTATGGGAACTTTGTGTTAAGTACAAAGAAAAAACTGTATGAGATACACAAAGGAATAATATAAAGAAATGCAAGAATATTATTATAAAACATTTAACCAATCAAAAATGGATGTAAAAAGGAGAAAAAGATGGAACAATGTAGCTACAAACAAATCCAATAACAATTAACAAAATGACAGTAGTGAGACCTTACATGTCAATAATCATTTTAAATGTAAATGGGTTAACTTTTTTCATCAAAGGAGAGCAATTTGCATTTGGATAAATGGATAAGTTGTTGAGCAAAAGTCTTATTTAAAGTAGCCTTCAAAATACTCATTCTAACCTTAAAATCATACACAGGCTGAAAGTGAAAGTCTAGGAAAAGATGTTCTATGCATATGATGATAGAAAGACAGTCGATGTAGCTATAATAGATAGATTACAAGTCAAACAATGTAAAAATAAAAAGCCAGAAATATAGCTCAGGGGCACAAGCACCTGCCTGGCAAGTGCAAGGTCCTGAGTTGGACACTACACAAAAATAAACAAAACAAGCAAAAACAAAACAGATGAAGTTCATTACACAGTGATAAAGGGATAAATTCATCATGAGGCCGTAATAAATATAACTATATATCTGCTCAGCATCAGAATACTTTAATAGATAAATCAATACTAGGAGTAAAACACAATGAAATGATATGGAATTTCAGTAGCCCACTTTCAACAATGCAAAGCCATCCAAACAGAAAATCAATGAAATAGCAGTCTTGAACAATGCTACAAACACACTAACCTAATAAACCTAATAAACAACTATAGAACCAACAATGATAAAGTATATGTAGAACATTCTCCCATATAGATCACATATTTGGCCCCCAAATAATCTTAATAATTTTTTTAAAATTTGAAATTGATATGAGGTATCTTTTCTGACCCATAGTCAGATAATAGGAGGAAATAAACCATCTATTATATTTGCTATTCTTCCTTATGTTTTTTGGTGTTATATAAAAAATCATTGTCTTAACAAGGTGTTTTGTTTTTTCAGTAGTACTGTGATTAAGGTCCTAAAGTTGGGTCTTTGATCAATTTTGATTGATTTTTGTACAGGAAAATTAAAGGTAAGAAATAGAACTCACCTTTAATTTTCTGTATACAGATATCCAATACAGATATCCAATATTCCCAGTAGCAATTATTAATATGTTATTTGCCTTTCTCCAGTATAGGGTTTTGGTGCTTTTTAAGGAGTCACTTGGTTATTACACATGCATTCATTTCCAGGTTCTTTATTCTGTCCCTTTGGCTCTTGTGTATATATTTATGCTAACACCACATTACTTCATTTTTATGGCTCTATGCTATGTCTTGAAATCAAGTATTGCAAGTCTCAGCTTTGTGCTTTTTATCCAAGATTCTACTTAGTATGTTTCATATTTCTATGTGAATTTTAGAATTTTGTTCCAACTTTATGAATAATACTATCAATATTTTGACAAGGACTTCACTGAGTTAGAAAAATTACAAATATATGGAAATTAAACCCTCTGAAACAATCCATGGATGCAAGAAGAAGTATAAAGGAAAGTCAGTATGTACTTTGTGATAAATGCATATAGTACTACAACACATAAGATTCAGTGAAAGACATTCTAAGAAGGAAATTCATGGCAATGAATTCCTATATGAATTGGGGAGTAGCAGAGTTCTTTCAGAAGCTAAAACAGGAAGATTGCAGAATTGAGTCCAGCCTAGGCAATACAAAAATAAAAATAGCTGATGACATAGTCAGCATGCCCTAGGTTTAATCCTGAGTACTGAAAAGGGGGGGGTAAGAAATAAAGAAAGGGGGGAAAAGAGAATAATTTAAAGTATACATACCCTAACTTTCTTTTGAAGACATTTAAATGTTAGCGCAAAATGCAATATTTCTAGTTGTACTGAATTTTATTCTGTACTACAAGATCTAGATGCTTTACTTGGCTTGCTGATTGTCAAGAGACTGCTAGAGATGGTGAAGCACATTTCTGGTTGTCTGCGGGGCCATGAGGTTGTTACCTTGCGGAATATGTCTACTCCCTGTCCCCTTGCTCCCTAGGTCCTCCCCTGTGCTCTGTTTCCCAGTCACACGAAATGAGGAGCTTTGCTCCACCATGGTGTTCATGCCTTGGAGCTACTGACTATGAACTCTCTGAAGCTGTGGGCCAAATAACCTTCTCCTGCTTTAAATTACAGGTATCAGGTGTTTTGTGCCAGCAATGGAAATCTGACCTACACAGTATTCCTTTCCACCGGCTTACTTGGTCCCATGCTACCACCTTAAAACTGACAATGGAAAAATGTGGTTTTGTAATGTTTAACTCTCACCATTCAGATATTGGGTGGAGAAACTGATGGTATTGGTGAACAGACCAAACAGACCCCTGAATTTCTTGTTGAAAGCATAGATGTGCAAGAGATGCTTTGTGCCCTTTGTTAAGTCAAATAGTGTCACCTTTAAAATACAGAAAATAATACTTATTTCTGACTTTGCAAATATTAAATAAAGTGTTGATGAGGTCAAAGTAAAATGATAAATTTTGCATCGATATGCCAAGTTATTAGTGTAAGCAGATAATGCATGTCTATCTGACACTAATCATGATCATTATTTGTATTACTCAATTCTCTGACATTTCCAAACAATAAAGACCACAGCCAAGGTATTTAGTGTCGGGACCTCTGGGGTGGAAGTGTAAGTGTGTATTACTGGCGGCCACAGGAAACTTGGTAGTTGAACTGTTTCACCTGAAACTGGTCTGGAGCTCACAAGTTTTGAGGTTCAGAGTTGCACATAGACTCAGGTAGTAGCTCTTGTTAAATTGTGTAAACTTTCCTGTTAAAGTGGAAGCAAAATCATTATTTCCAGCCCTTGAATTCATGCAAATATGGGCATCTGGACCAAGGGAGTCAGTGAGGCTCCTCTACAAGGCTGACAGAAGTCAGCAAGATGGATCTGCTTTAAAGTTCAGGAACTTCTTGGGAATCAGGTAACATGGTTTCTTTTGAAAAAAGTGTTATTTCCATCAACAGACTGTAGAGGCCCTGAGATGCAAGACACATTGGCTTCAGCAGACCGTGCGGTACCTGCCTGTCCGCCAGTACTCAGGAGGCTAAGGGAGGAGGATTGCTGTGAGTTCAAGGCCAGCCTGGGTTACATAATGAGTTCAAGGCCAGCCTGAACTTCCTAAGAAGACCCTGTCTCAAAATAAAACAAAATAAAACAAAACAAAACAAAACAAAACAAAATGGCTTCAAAGCTGTTTGACAGGGCCATCTCAAGGGGTATTCTTAGCCGTCAGCAGAACTGAAAATAGCACTACGTCCTCCGAACAGAATCTGGACACCCTTGCCAGCCCACTTTAATCACACCCTGGCTTTTGAGGTAGGGAGACAGTCATGGGCTACAAAGCCAAAAATTATAGTTCTTATTTTTAAAATTTTGGAAATGATTTATAGGTGGTAAAAATGGATTTATCACTTACTAAGATTTGAGCCAAATCAAAACTTTCTCTAGCAATATGTCAGCCATAAAAGTCTTGTGTCTTAACTAGCGTATTTTTTTTCTTTCCCGTTCATTAGCATAATTGTACACAAACAGAACTTTTGGTTGACTCAATTCTCAGAAGAGCCCATCCCGTACCTTACCACATACTCTGTTGCTTTTTACATTCCTTAATGATTGTAATTTTTTTCAATGTGCATTGTACTGTCATCCCTCATTATTGGGGGAGTCCAGGATACTGTGCCTCTTTTTCCTCCACAGTTATCAAAATATAAATGTTCAAGTGCTTTATATAAAATGGCAGGATATTTGCATATAACATACCCATGTACTCCTGTGTAGTTTAAATGAACTCAATATAATGTCTAATAACTAATAGAATATATGTATATGTATACTGAATTGTTAGGGAATAATGATAGGAAACATTGTCTATGTGCATGCACCACAGACACAGTGTTTTAAACTTTTAAATCTCCATTTTTGATAAGAATCAATGGATGTGAAGCCACAGTTATGGAAGGAGGACTATAGCACGCCACCTCATTTTGACCTCTTAGAATTCACTGCACTCCCTTCTCAAAAAGTCCAAGACAGCTCTGTCTTGGACTTCTGCTTCCTGTAATTGCAGGATTTTTCATCACCATTTTTCCTCTTACTCTCTTTTTCCTGCACAGAGAGCTAAAACATGAACTTGCCTACCCAGGAGTTTATTTGCTCTATTTATACTTTTGGGATCAATTTCTCACACCCCAGACACATATCTTGATGCAATTAATAAAGTAAGTAATAAAATTTAGACTGTAGAACCCAAATAATAGGGTTTTGGATCTCAAATTTTACAACATTTTGTGAGATTTCAATATAAATGTTGCTTTGCATTTGAGTCACTGAAAAGCATTCTGTGTTCATATGCCCATGAAATTGCCTTCAGAGTCAAGTATTTAATACAAATAAAAATAATGTGCTGTCTGCAGTGATGAGCAAACCTTCAAGCCCACTCCCCAACACAAAGTACTGAATGTAAAACAAAAGACAAAAGCTTTCTTAAATCCCAATTGTTACATAAAGTTATACACACCTCTTCATTGTTTGGTAAGTCCTTCTAAACATACACAGTATATGGGTCTGGGGATTTAGCTCAGTGGCATAAGTGCCTGCCTGGCAAGCAAGAGGTCCTGAGTTTGATCCCTGATCCCCCCCCAAAAAAAACATAGTATATAACTTTACAACTATTTGATCTATATTTACCGTTGAACATTTTTCCATTTCTTTTTTTTTTCAGTATTTGTGAGCATCATTCATTCCTAGAACTTTTTTTACTCCCAGTTCTCCCATGGTTTCCCTATAAGGGAATTCTCCTGCCCTCTTGGTTTTAAATATCAATTATCCACTTTTGGTATGTCACAGGATCATAACACTTAAAAGCTAAAATAAATGCATTATGGTTTTTGTCTGGATGTCCCCCTAAAGCCTCATGCAGTCACAGAGGCAGGTTTCTAGAGTCTGTGACTGATTCAGAGTCCAATGCTGGGATTATGGGTGTGAATGCTACACCCACCCTGGAGGGGGTGTGACCTACATACAATATAAGGGACAGAAAGAGTCTTTGCTCTCCTCTTGTTACTTTTGCTATACTCTGACTCCATGAACTGTTGCCCTCTGCAATGCCACTCTGCCTTGGTGCCAGTGAATATGGACTGAAACCTCCACAAACTGTGAGCTAAATAAACCTTTCTTCCTTTAACTTTGGGTGTCAGATATTTTGTCCCAGCAATGAGAGAAAAGTAACCAACACAAAATGTAACTCAACAGGTAAGGCATTTAAATAACAACAGCAAGAGTAATAGTAATAATACTGAAAAGCAGACAAAGGATGCATTTAGAGACACAGAGAACCCCACTAGGATGTTTTGTTCTCACACAAACTTGAAACCTCTACAACAAAGCTCATCGTCTTCTCTGCAATTCCAAAAGTCTGGTGTAGCCCAAAGTCTCTAGGCAATGGAAGTGTCATTATCCAAAGTATACAAGATTTTCATACCAACTTTATTGCTTACTATTAGCGACAGCTCAGTTGGTTAGAAACATTACAGGCAGTTGTACACAGGTAAGCCCTGAAAGGAGCCAGCACAGATACATAAATATGGGTGGAGATACAGTCTTTAAAGACCAGACCCCAACACAAAAGATAGAATGACCACACCTACATACTTGTCCAAGGGATGAACAGCAGTGATTGATATTCTATATAGGTATCTATCACCTTGGGTGGAACAGAAATCTCCCTTTCAAGAAAAATCCATTTGCCCATGCATGCTTGCTGTGTGACTAGCTTTCCCATTTGATCCCCATTTAAACAATATTACCTAAGCAATTATACTTGTGATCTTATTTGTTCACTATAGTTTTGTCCCGCCTCATGTCCATTTTGTGATTTCCTATTGGTTCAATGTTAACCTAAGTAACTATAGTTGTAATCTTATTGATTACAGCTTTGACCCACCTCATATCCATCTTTCCATTGGCTCAATGTTACCTAAGGAACTATACTTTTAACAGTAGTTGATGATAGTTCCCACACTCTGGACCTACCTTATCTCATGGTTTTGCTCTATAAAACTCCCTTGAGAAGCATGATCCTCAGCAACCCACTCAGGACCCCTTCTGTTTCTCTTAGACACAAATATTCTTTTCCCAATAAACATTTCCTGCCTTTAACTTGTGTTGTTCCTAGAATTCATTCTTCAATTTTAGAGAACAAGAACTCAGTATTTGGTAGTTACAATACTTCCCTTTTGAATTATTTGGTGGTTGTATATCATCCTTATATCAATACCACTTTTTTACTCACAACAAGATGGCAAAATAAATGACACTAGTTATTCCATTAAAATACCCTTCACATCCCTTCCTTCTGCTTGATTCTGTTCATTTCCATCCATGTTGACAATAATGCTGATTTCCTACATTCCAGTCTTTCTACAGCCCATCTTATATCCAAAATCGTTACAATCATTCCTTATTCCCGAACCTTCAGAAGTTTTCTAGCAGCTGGGAAGTCAGGTCAGGCTTACCTATTCCACACTATCTAGTACTGTTGCTATCTACACACTTATATTTAACTTGTCCTGCCCAACTCCTAAAAGGATGACTTCACTATCCCTCAGAGATTCATGATTTTGTTTTGTTTTGTTGTGTTTCTATTGCTGCCTTTACCCAAAATCTCCTCTGGATTTCCCAGTATCTACCAAATCTTATTCGGTTTTGGAGGCCCTCTCTAAGCTTCTGTTATTTATTATTCTGCACATTAAACTTTATTCCCTAACCAAGTCCTGTGTTCTTTGAGAAGAAAGACAACCATTTCATGGAATTTTGAATAACTCTCAGAACTCACTATCATAATCAGTAAGCTTTTATTTATTAAGTGGATTAGCATTTGATAATTTCCTATTGCATTGCTATGCACTGTCCTAGGTACTAGAGATGCATTAGTAAAAGTGACAGACACAGTCTCTGGAGGAGAAAGACATCAATAAGAGATGGAACCGATTTCCTGAGAGACAGTGCACATCTGAAAAAAAATCAAGTAATTAATTACAAATCTAGAACTCATACTTGCACAAAGTTAAAAGCAAAATTTTAGACCTAATATACTTAATAGAGTTTAACTGAGAAAGGAATGATTGCTGAACCAGGCAGTCTTCAGATCAGAGGAGCATCAGAGAGCTTCATGGAACTAACACAGCTTTTATAGGTTGAGTGGAACCAAAGAAGAGACATCACCTGATTGGCTGCAGTCTGTGCTTACTTTATTTGGGTATTGGTGTCATGAGGCATCCAGCCTTTACAAGACATGGTCTGATCAGCGGGCTGCCTGTGATTGGCTGAAGCTTCACGGTTTGTGATTGGCTGAAACATGACTCTTTATTACAAAATTGTGCTACTAAGTTAGTTTTCACATTGTTTACATAGTGAGCTAGGTTGCAGTTTCTTACACAGGCAATCCAAAGCTACAGGAAAGGATGTTACTGTTTATCTAGCAGGAGGAGCATGGACAGGTAGGATGCTTAAATGTACCTGAAACTCACTTCAGATCATGGTTTTCACAGAAATAGATCATTATTTTTGTTATTAACATTGGTGATGTAGAATATAGTTTAGTTAGTAGATGAGTGAAACAGCTAGCAAGGGGAGGGATTAAACATACTGGGGAACTCTGCCATGTTAACGGAAATTAAAATAAGAATGGACAGTAAACTAGGACTTGGACCAGGAAGGAACATTCCTCTGGGAGCACAGAGTGTGACCACTCCCTCCTAAGAACCTGAATTTCTAAGAAATTATAATGGAAATTAACCAACTCCTTCTGAGATCCCACTTTAAACACCCTGTGAAGGACCTGAACTAGAGACCTTTAGTCCCAATTGTCATTTTAAATCCTTAGAGCCACCTGTGATAGGTGACTACTAAACAGCCAAGTAATTCTTGCACCTGCCTATAAAAATAATTTTAAATTGAGAGGCCATGCAGCCAGCACCTCCTGGAAACCCATAAGCAATTCTTTTCTCTTTATGTCTAGTGTTCATAACCACCTTCTTTAGTTTGCTACTTTATTCTTAGACATCTGTGAAACCACAGACCCTGAATGCAGAGTAACAGTGAGAGGTTTTGGTTTGTTTGTTTTGTGTTTTAATCTGTCACAGAAACCCTTGCCTTCCAAGCTGAAATCCATCCAGGTTTGCACTGAGGCTCTGCAATCAGAATGGCTGTTCACATTCAGCTCCAAGCACAAGCCACCTGGACTAGGTCAGCAGGGTGGAGCTGGGCTGGGCTTCAGAGGACAAAGCACTGCTGTCACCACCTGCCCATCCAGTGCTCTCCTGTGACAGCTACTGCATAGCAAAGCCAAGGAGAAACTGTACCCCACAGCTCTCTACTGGGGTCCCACTTGGAAAAGCACTGAGTTTTCTTCCTGAGAGCTTGCTTCATATTCATGCTTCCAATAGTATGAACTCACAATTACATGGGATTCCTAACTTACATAATATTCCAGGCAGCTGAGTTAGAAATATTATAGGCAGTCAGATAGGGACGGGCCCTTGAAGGAGCCAGTGGAGAAGACAGGTTATCTTGTAAACTTGGAGGAGAGAGACACCTCCCACTGTGGGTCAGAACTCAAGAAAAAAGGCAAAACAAACGCAACCACACCCGAAGTACAAACATCAGGGAATGATATTCTAAGTAGGTATGGATCACCTTGAGGAAGCCAGGAGTCACCATGCCAACCTCTACAGAAAGAGTCACTGCTCTTTAAGCATGCCCGCTTGCTATGTGACTCACTTCCCCATTAGACCTGATTTGGTCAATTTTGCCTGAACAATTAAACTTACTGGTTGACAATGGTCCTGGCCCACTTTATGCCTGTCTGCCTTCTAAGTTCCCATGTTTTCCCCATCATGGACCGATCTCACCTCATGGTTTTGCTCTATAAAAGTCCCTAGAAAAGCCAGTCTTTGGCAACCCACTCGGGACCCCTTCTGTCTCTCTCTTAGACAGAAGCTTTCTTTCTCTCAATAAATGTATTCTGCTCTTAGCCTCTATTGTTCTTAAAATTCATTCTTCAATTTTACAGAACATTAGCTCATAGCGGACATTTAGTAGGTTGGAAGTTTCATTCCCTTAAATCAATTAAACCAGAGTTACACTGGGTTGGTTACGTTGACTTCAGGGCATTTTGAAGAACAGGTTTTTGTGAAGTTTGACTTGCTTTTATTTTTTTAAATTTTATTTATAGAGAACAAAACAAAACAGAAAGAAGGGTAGCAACAATACAGAACTCCAAGGAAAAAAAGAAAAGAACAAAAAAACACTAAGAAATCATTCCTTGATAACTTACATACTGTCATCTAGAAAATAGTTGTTCAAATTACAAAATTAAAACATACAAAGTACACAAACAATGAGACTGTTAACAGTTCTCCATGATCCAACAAAAACAGTAATATGGTCATTCATCTTACACACTTAACCATACACGCAGTTATATCCTTTAGATCACCCTGTTTTCCTCTCTTTTTTACAGTAGCAATTACACATTTGGGGTTTTATTACTCCTACAGTTCTTATTACTTTTCACACTAGAGACGCAATGTGATATTTATAAATATGATTTTTATTTGTTTCACTAATGAGGATAGTCTCAAGTTGTCTCCATTTACCTATGAAGGCCTCAAGATCATCCTTTTTATAGCTGAGTAATATTCCATTGTATAAAAATACCACATCTTTTTTATCCACTCTGCGGTTGATGGGCATCTTGGTAGTTTCCAAGATTTAGCTATTACAAAATGTGCTGCTATGGACATGGGTGCACATATATTACTGTGACATGACCTTTTCAGTTTTTCTGGGAAAATATCCAGGAGGGGAAAAGCTGGGTTGAGTGGAGCTTCCAGTCCTAGTCTTCTGAGAATTCTCCATACTGATTTCTTGACTTGTTTTTAAAAGAACTAATTTATTTCATTTTCTATCAGTTTTATTTTGTTTTCCACCTTCTTTTAAAATGAATTTTGTAATGTGTGCCTATTCTTGATTGTCTGCTTATGAACTCATCATTATCAACTTGCAAAATTCCTTTAAGGCCATTTTTGTGAAGACACCTGTTTGGGCCATGACGGAAATTGGCTCCAGTAACAAAAGCTTTGGAGCGTGGCTGGGCTGAAAAGGAGGAGAGGTCAGCAGGGAGGCCTGGTGCCAGGAGCTCTCAGAGTGTTAGCACCCCTCCCCCTCCCCCTCAGCACATGCTAGCATCCGCCCTCCCCCATCTGCAGCCTGTGCAGCACCTCCAGAGTCTCAGCTCTGACAAGGTAGGCCATGCGTCCTGCCTGTGGCTGAATTCCAGGCTTGGGGACGGTAGAACACCGTCAGGTCCAGTGGCGCTAAGAGCTCACAAGGATGCCCTTTTGTAAGGCCCAAGTGCTTCCCAGCACACAGGCTCCGTGGGAATGAACAGCATGTGTCCTTGGGAAAGCTCAGAATCCACGCTGGGGCATGGTGGTTTCATGCCGGCGCTGAGAGTTAGTTACGGTCAGCCTTCACTGAGCTATGGCTAGTGAAGGCTGAGAGGACTTGGGGATGTGTTTTGCAAAGCTCGAAAACCCTCATGGATACACTGCTGCCTGGATCCCTCTGTGTGCAGGTGAGGACATACCCTGGTGTGGAGGACATTAATCCCAGGTGAAAGCCTGGCTTCTCATGGGCCTCAGGGAGGGAAGGTGTTTGCCGGAGGCTCCTGGAGGTCTGCGTCCCTGGCAGGCGCAGTCGGCTGACAAGCTCCCATTTGGTGGTTCCAAACTGCTGCTTCAGTTTTCTGGAACCTTGTGGAAACTTTCCCTGAGAGTCCACATTTGGCTCTGGGGATCTCTGCCTCTGGCTTGGGGTTTCCTGTTTTCAACAACAGTATCTGCTGATGGGGGTGGGAGGAATCTGCAGACTTTCAGTTTCAACAAAATACATTTCAACCTGTTTTTGAAAGTTTCTGGCAAGTAGGCTTTGCACAAAATTGTTTCTCCCTCAATCACTGGGCCGGCAAAGGAATGCTGACATACGTGTTTGATTAGTTTCCATTAAACTCTGAAAAGCTCTTTAGAAGAAATGTTTAATGACCAGAAACACTTGGGACATTTTTTCTTTGAACCAAATCTTCCCATTTTGTTGAAATGCGATGAAACTTGAAATCGATGCCTTGAATTTGCTTCTCTAATCAATTGTATGTTTGACAAAATGCAAGAAGGTTGAACACTCAATAAGCAGGACAATTGCCTATGTACTTAATATATTATAGATCTACAGATTGTTCTGAAATAAACTACACTCTTGCTGCTCACTAGATGATGTATATTTAAGTGGATGACTCTGACTGTGGAGCTCACACAGATTATTAAATTACCTTTAAATTTAGTAACACATTGTAGCTACACAATTGTTTTCTCACAATATAAAGTGCCTCAGTGTGCAAAACTTGGATAGAATAACCAAAACCTGGTGATCTAAAGGTGTTGAGAAAAGTTTCACAAATGCCTCACCTGGCCTTGAATGCTGACTCAGACAGGCAGTTTATTTATTCCTGCTTGAGTGGAACCCTGGGGGCAACCAGCATCCACACTGCACCTACAGTTGGCCAGCCTTGCTGACTCCTTCCTGTCCTAGTAGAATGTTTCCATCACTCCACTGGCACCATGGCCTTAGTTTCCTTCTGAAATAGTTTTGCCCTATAATAAGTTACATGATATTATGGAGGCTGAATCAGGGGAGGTGGGACCAAGGGATGTTTACCTTGAGGTCACTTCCTCCTTCCCCTATATAACTTCCTTTTTCCTTTCCCAGTGCATGCAGTGGGGAAAAAAGTTCCAATCAGCTCCTCGTGCCTCATCAATGCCCGCCCTAAGCGCCACCTGGGGTCAGAGGTTATCTATATATATCCCATACCCCACTTTTGGGTCACAGGAAGCTAGACCGCCTATGATCATGGACTCCTTTCCACGTCCTTGGAATAAAGGCTATGTTTACTTTATATTTTGTTCTTTTATCGTGCCAAAAACTCTAACTCTTTCTACAATCTCAAAATTAGTTTGTCTAATTGATGAAGTATCTCTACAGTTTGCATACTAGTTCTTTCTTTTATTTTCCTGTCAATAACTGAACTCTATTTCATATTTTAACTTAAAAAAATCTTTGTTAGGTATGAATTTCATACCACATACTCAAATGTTGAACACGATACCACATGTTTTCTTTTAGTCTTGACTCAAATGGCGTCACCTCAGTGACTTCTCTCTGAGCAGCTTCTCAACTTCCCAGTGCCTCTCCACAGACAGCTCCCCAAGTCCTCTCCACTCTCCAATGCTCTCCACAGAGATGGGCCTCTGGTGGGCTTCCGTTTTCATCAACAGAACTTGGTGCCATCTTGCTTGACAGATGCTCAGCAAGCAGCTGTGACTGGCACTGAACAATGCCATTAGAACTACTTTTCTAATGATTAGAAACTCATGAGAAACTAAAACAAATGGGGGCAAAACTGGATTTCATGGCTAGAAAATGAGTTTTGACTCTGTCAGAAACAGTTTCAATTGAATAATGGTTGGAAAACATGGTAGTTGCAGCTGGCAAGGAAACAAGAGAAGAGGATGATGAGAGTCTGTTCAAGCTTTGTGGTAGAGAGGGACCACACGCTGAGCGGCGTCACAGACGGCTGCAGGATCTGGACGTTTCCACAGGTGAAGACAACTTGAAGGTGCTTTCGTCTTAACCAGACAATGTCAAAACAAGTAAGAAAGAAAAAAGGATAAAGAGAGGTCATAAGCAAGTGAACCTCATGTCAGAGGAGTCGAGAGGTCCTGGGATCCTGAAACAACCCACTGGGGTTAACCCACAGCAGTGGTGGTGACCCTGTAGCACACATGCTGTTGTGGGCTATTTGTTGTCACTGAAAGCTGTAAACGATTCACCGTCTCTGGCTTAAAGGAAAGTGGATGCAAGCAACAATCTATGAAGATGCAGTTGAATTTTCAGGCTTGCCGATTAAGAGGAATTAGTTTCTACTACGTGTTTTGTGATGCTCCAGGTATGCATTCCCGTGATGGCTACAGAATGCTGAGGTATTTCTGGAATAACCATTACATAACAGCCTGGAAGTGGCAAGATGACTCAGAGAGGTAATAATATGGTGCACAGAGCAAGTGGCCGGTGGAGCCTGTGGCCCACATTGACAGCAGCCCTGTCTAAAATTGGTTCTTGGATTTAAAATTGCTGCCATATTCATATTGAGATCTGTTATTCATTTATGTTTCCCCAGTTTTGTGGGTATAGAATCTTTGCTTTGCTGTTCTTACCTGAACTAACTGTTCCTCCAATCATATGGAGATGAAGGATGTGATGACAGTCAGTGAAACCCTGCCCTAAGCGTGGAGGTGGCCACACCAGTGCCCATGAAGAATTCCACTAACTGAAATTGAAAATTCGCAAACCAGGCTCCCAACTCCCACAGCTTCTGGCTTAATGAGGAAAAGAATAAGTACAGAAATGGCCATACTTGAGGTTTTCTCTGAAAAACAAAAAAAAAGAAGATACATTTCAATGGAATTTTGATTTATCTGGGGGAATAAGCAATTCCATAATACAAGGGGAAGTCTTCTGTACTAAGTTTTATAGGGTGTTCATAAAATCTGATGCTTATGTAAGTGATCTTAGCTCTTAAATCACCATCTGTGTATCTAAACCCCTCTCCCAGTGGCAATGTGGGAGCACAGAGGGGCAGGGGTCACAGGGAGGAGTGGGCTGGGACCATCTCAAAGCAGGAGGTGCGGTTCGACTCATTGCCTTTACCTGCCCACAAAATGTGAAAAGAACAACGCAAAGACTGAAGATCAAGGGTAAGCAACAGAGGAGACCCCAGGGCCTGGAATGCCCATGGCCTCACCTCTCCTGAGAAGCTGGGTCTTTGATGTAGAGTAGTTGATGTCTACCCACATTCCTCCAAAAGCTGCAAGCAGGCACCCTGACCAGGCTGCCCTCGAAAACCCTGGTTTTCCTTTCTTTGTCTTTACACCTCACTCCTAGTCCTGAGGGATTCAATAGATAGGGATGTGGGGGGGAGCCTGGGGCTGGGGTCAAAGTTCCAGGGTGCAGCTGCAGTGCACACAGTCAGGCCAGGAGACCCCAGGCAGCTCCATGCCTTCCTCTGTGTCTTACCCCACAGCCTGGTGATCTTGGAGTTTTCACATCAGACTTCCCTGCCATTGTACAAAACCAAGGTTTGCAAGTTTGTGGGAAATGGACAGAACTTCCCTCAGTGGCTGCTTCATTTTGGGAATGTTCACACCTTCTCAGAGTGGAAAAGCATGGCTGTCTTCTGCAGGGTCCTGAGAGCCACTGAACGTTGAGGGCTGAGTTTAACCCCTCCTAAAACACTGGGCATCTTGCTTTGTGTTCCCTTAGGGGATGGGAACTTTAAAAATAGACTTTGCTAGGAATTCGATGAGCCTTTGGTGGCCTGCCCTCATGTCGTTTGCAAAGATGCTGGGTCCCACAAGAGCAAGTTGTCAAGAAAGCTGGTCTTTTGCGCCCCTCTTGGTTGCTGCCTTCCCTTTTGCATGCTCTACCACCAGGGTGCCAACTGCTATGTTAAGGGCGTAGCAACAGGTCCTGCATCACAGGCTCCACCAATGGGGATGCTCAACTTTGCATTTTAGGCCTCCAAAACCACCAATGAGATAAATCCCTTTTCTCTATTGACTCCCCAGCCTCAGATATTCCATGATAGCAACAGAAAATAGCAACACCCTGGTTGGCATTACCAGTGTTTTCACAGGCAACATGATCTTGAAGGGAACTGAAGAGTTTTAAAGACAATAGCATAGAGGCATTTATAGGATGGGGCCAAACAAAATGAGAAAGCACTGTCACCACGGTAGAAGAAGGGCTTTATGGACACTCCACAGAGGATTACTCACAGGAGCAGCCATGAGGAACCTCGGTGTCTTTTTTTCTGACTCTAAGCACACGGAAAAAAGGGCCGGCAGTATAGGAGGCACATAAGGCTGAATAAGAGGCCTGAGAGAACTGCTGGAAGGGTGCGGCTCACACACTATGGCCGTGTGTGCAGCCTGAGGCCTGGGTAGTGCGGAGAGAGTGCAAACAGGAGTGGAGAAGCACAGAAATTGATCTGACAAGCATTCTGCGTTTCTGCTCACTTGGGTCCCTCACATTACACACTTGAGGTTTTATGCTAGGTGTGTAACAGCTGAAACAGAGTGCTTGTGTGCTCTATGCTAGATCCATCTGCTGTGATGTGTGCAGCAGATGTATAGGCAGAATAGCTTTCATTTTTTATATCCATATTATTTGCATTTATATGTATGGTTTATATTTACATGATGTTGGTAAAACTATCTTGATATACAATATGAACATTTCATGTAAACAGAAATTTGATGCATTTATCTTCTCAACATATTGTACAGGAACTTCTCAGGGAAAGACACAGAGGTAAGGAGGGCACCTTCCTTCTGGAAGCTTGGTTTCTGTGCAGGAGCTTGGTCTGGCTTATCCCGCCTTGCTTACCATGTGTTCCTTTGATGGCAGACAGTGCAGAACCCAGGCTTTCAGGATGAGGGTGAGAGGCATTGGCAGATCCTTGAGGAGAGGTCTCACATGACAAGCATGTGGGGGATGATCGTGGTGGACCAGAACAAGGCCAGAGAGGCTACTGACTGAGAAGAGTAGTGTGTGCAGTGTACCTGGAGAAGCCCTGGGAGGTGGCATCTGAGTGTCACCCTTCAGTGAGGGTCCTTGAATAAAACAAGGAGGAACATGAAAAGGTCCCTCAGGTTTCCCACTTGGAACTATGCCATCTTTCTCCTTTGTCCACAGTCACACAGTGATACTGGCACGAGGCAGTGACCAGACATGGCCGAGTCCCCATGTTCTCTGTAGGAAGTCACTGGTAGGCCCCACTGTGTTTCTACTTGCAGCAAAGCTTTGTCCATCTTACTTCTTCCAGCATCCCACGGTGCTCTTTTAACCCAAGGAGTGACAGAACTATCAGAGAAGCCAGGAGCGTCCTTCCCCAGTCTTTCAAAATTGCCACTTTCAAACAGATGCAATTCAAAATCACCCCCTTTACTCTTTCTTCCATCCCAGCTCTCCAACTGTGTCCAGCTCCTTCCTGGACCTCCCATGGTGCCCACGTTTTCGTCACCCTGCTTTGTGCCTCTGCCTTGTGCATGGGAAATCTGTCTGTGTGTCCTTTGCCTTTTGATTTGTTTACTACCCTCATTCTGTACAAAACTCAGCTCCAATCAGCCTGCAGCAGAGTCTTCCTTCATTATCCAGACTGTCAGTCTATGAGCTGGGGACAGCATGTGATGTGTGTGTGTGTGTGTGTGTGTGTGTGTGTGTGTGTGTGCATGCGCGCAGTGCTGAGAATGCACTCCTACGTGATACCTTGTGTAACTCAGTGGAATTTCAGTCTCTTTCATTGAGAACATACTGCAAACCAGATGCACAACCACAAACACTCACAACCCACTGCATAAACAAATGAGTACTATCTGAAGTAATGCGTCAAATGCAAGCCACTGATGCACTTCTAATGTATCAAATGTGAATTCCTGGTGAATTACTGAAGCAATGCAAAGCTCCCACTCCATTCTGCAGACTGAAACTTCCTCTTCTCAGCTCTCTTCAGGTCCCACTGGGTGAGCAAGAGGAGCCTGAGCACTCACCGTGTGGAGACAGTGAGCAGATGACTGATGCCAGCCTACCACCTGGGCTGTGTGAAGAGACACAAGAGTCATCTCAAAAAGCCAAATCTGGAACAGTTTGAGAAGCAATATATTTACTGGATCATCATTCAAAGTATTAAATAAAGGTTCATGAGTCCACACTGGCATAATTAATAATGAAACAAGCTAAAAATGGAAGAAAAGAAACAAATCGCTCATGTGAAAACATTACAAATAAATAATGGTGATATTCTTCAGTTTAAGAAGTGGAGACTTAAGTTATCACGTCACAACGTGGATTTCATCCAGTGCTTCCTCCCAAATGGTGACACTGGGTAAGGAATGAGAAGAGAATGTTCACTGTGGGACCCCTGGCACCTTGATCTCAGGCAGGGACCAAGGTCACCATTGCTAGTGGACAGCAGCATTGATAACATTCCGGAAACCTCACTTTACTTCTGTGAACTTCTACCAAAAATTTGCAACTGCAGAAATATGAGGAAAGCAGCAGATAAACTTGAATTTAGGGCCTTTCTAGAAAACACTTCAATAGCACACCTCAAAGATGTCAATGTCACCTAAATCAAGGAAGGTCTGAAAAACTGTCATAGCTAAGAGGCCACGTGTGGCATTCTCTACAGGATGGTGGGATTGAGAAGGACTTCAGGTGACCACATGGGAAATATGATACAAACACGGGCTGTAGTTAACACATTAATCATGGCAAGCAGGGCTTAGTAAGGTAAGATGTTCATAACAGGGAAAACTAGGTTAGTAATGTAGCTAGGCATGCTTTAAAGTGCCAAGTGGAGTATACTGGCTACACTGTCTTTGCAATTTTCTTAAAAACCCAAAACTGTAACAATGAAACCATTCATTAAAAATGTTTTCTAAAACACTGTAAAACCAAGTAAATAAAAAAGCACATTTTATTGAGGAAAAGATTGAGGAGAGTTTGTTCCAGCAGCAACAATGGAAGTCACAAGAAATAGAATAATATCTTTAAAGTAATAGGAAAAATGTTTCATATAGTATACCTTTTCTGCCACTGGGGAGAAATTACCTGACATGTACAACTTAAAGTAGGAAAGA
>PVJX010006282.1:20734-78899 GCA_004027295.1 Dolichotis patagonum
TGGCCGGACATGACTGTGACCTATCCGGTCTCTCCACAACATCTCTGCCTGATGACAACTTCCTGCCCTCACCCTATATAAACTATGTTCACTTCCTCAATAAACGAGACTTGATTGGAATTGCTCAACTTGTCTCCGTCTCTCTTTCCTCTTGTCCCGTTTTCATCCCATCCCCGTTCCCCCTCCAGGTTAGACCCACAGATTGATCCGCGGGCCGGATCAAAGATTTATTTATCTCATGCTTTCAGTCCACAGGCAGCTGGCTCCACAGTGAGTTCCTGGTGGAAGGGTGTGGCGGAAGAAAGCTGCTCACTTAATGGCACCCAGGAAGTAGAGAGAGGAGAAAGAGCCAAAGAAGTAGCCAGGGACCAGATAGAATCCCAAGGTCACACTCCATAACCCAGCCAGACACAGCCAGAAGTGTGCATCGCAAATCTCCTAGGCCTCTCTCATTGATCAAGTAGAAAATCATGATTAACCATAATGGTTCGATTTCCATGTCCACTTAAAATAGTCTTCAAAAATAAAGGCAAAACAAGGATGTTTTCAGATGATCCAAAGCTGGAGAATGGATTGTAGCTGTCTCCACTGTAATGACTAAAGAAAATTTTTTTAGCTAAGGGGAAAATGAAAACATGAATTTATAAACATTTTGGAAATTGTACAGTTTGGGGATAATATGAAAGACTATTTTCATATTAAATATCTTTAAAGTTACCTAATTTTTTTTTGTACCAGGGATCAAATTCACAACCTTGTGCTACGCAAGCGATTATGCCACTGAGCTAAATCCCTGGCTTGTTAACTGATTTTTAAAAGTAGTATAATAGTCATTATTCGACTATGTAGGACCAATAATTTATGTTAAATTAAATATGCACAACCTACAAATGCACAAAGGGTGAGAGGAGTTACTAGAATGGTCCTGTTGCTAGGATTTTACATTATATACAACTTGGCACACCAGTTGAAAGCAAATTTTATTAAATTACTGAAGCATATTTACAAGCCCTATGGTAGTAATAAAATGAAATATGAAGTTATGGCTAAAACTTCAAGAGAAGGGATAAAATTCAGTTTTAAAAATGCTCAGTTAACCCAAAGGAAGACAAGAAAGAAGAAACAGGAGTAAGAGGACAGGGAAGAAACAGCAGATGGATGTGGCATGATGGACAATGGAGGGAATGAGGTGGTGAGAAGATACCAGATACCAGATCTGCAGAACAAAGAAATGCAGGCGCCGTGGTGTATGGTGTATGTCCAGCGCCCTTCCAGGGACTTGTGAGGGGCAGGCCTGCCAGGTACTGGAAGGAATTGCCCTTACTTCAGCAGAAGCTTTGCCAGAGAAGGAGCTCAGTGCTATATTTAGTACTCACTTATTTCCAGTTGGACTGACTTTGCCATTTATGTGAGATGTAATCACTTAGATCACTTTTGAAATACGAATTGGATGTGAGAGAAGAGCTTGGCCTCAGTCCCCAGGCTGAATGTGGACGTGCTTGGGTCAGTCATTCCACAATAAGATGAGGCCCACCTACTCCAAATGGCCCATCGCTCACGCCACAAGACGCTTGCAACTGGGCTATACGCGAAAAGATTTATGCTTTTTCACATGACAAGTGGAACATGCTATTTTTCTATCAACCTTTTAAGTTTCTAGCAATGTATAATTTAATTTGTTTTTGGTTCAGTGTCTTTCCAGAGGCTCTGCCAAGGCACTAGACTGTCGTCTGCATTACCAGGCCCAGAATAAGAGCAGTGTTGGATTTCACCAACAGGCAGGAATGAAAACACAAGTTACCAAAGATTTACAGATGGCACCCATCCTTGGGAAGTGACTGAATTTCCACAGCTTGAAGCTCCACTGGGTCCAAGGAATTCCTTCTAAACAGAATATGAGCCCAAAACTCTGTAGGTATCCGCTCAGCCACCCCTTGTCTGCCTTTAATCATAATCAGCACCACACACAAATTCAGGGCAAGGTTTGACCCCACAGAGGGCACCTAAGAGACTTCTGTGTCACGATGACATTGCTGTTTATCCCTTCACTGTCCATGGATACCACGGGGCTGGACAGAGCTGTGGCTGTCCACCCGGGCATCCACGTGTGAGGATGCTGTGTGGGTCAAGACTCAGCAGAGCTCTGGCTCAAAACCCTCCACGAGGGGTAATGCGTTTCTTCCTCCTTCCTCTCTTCAGTGATTCTGACCATGACCTACTGAAATAATTCTAAAATTTGGATCCTCCCTCAAACCTCAGTGGCTCGGTCAGTTTCCTGCTGGGACACCCAACTTTCTCAGTGGTTGCGTTCCCAATTCCCAACCACTGTGGTTCCCATGATCCATTTCCTGCAGTGCTCGGTCTTCCCTTGGTTGTCCAAAGCCTTACTGCTGGCACATTTTATTCTCACCTGTGAACACAGACTCACAGAGGAAAGGCTTTGAGCCCATCACTCGGTATTCTATTTGGCCCCATCAGCTTTAAAATGTTGGGAGTCATGCTTTCCTTTCTTTCCTTTGAAGTTCTCATAATTTGATGTATTGCTTGGTAGAACTAATTAAAGGAGTAATACAAGAAGTCCTGTTAACTGACCAAAGAAAACTGATTTAGACTACTGGACCAGGATACAAGACAATCAACTATTACTAAATATTTTCTTTTTCCTTCTTTAGCACATTTATGTAGACATTTCTGATAAAAAGTAAATTGACATTTTTGATAGCTACTTTGAACTTTTTGATGAATACACTTTCCACCCTATGTTTAGTGCAGCGCGTTAGCTAGAGCGCCTGCCAATCTGGGCGTGGCAGGGAGTTGCTCAGTCTGTGTCACGGCCAAAAGGAAGAGTACAATAAGAAATGATCAGTTTCCCTGCTTTGCTGCTACCTAAGTTGAGTAAGTTGCAAGAGTTATTTGAGCAGAAGTTCATGTACAAATTTTAGGTAAGTAACTATTTATCAACTTATAAACTTTCTTAATGTGTATGCTCTTTGGGCTACAGATTCCGAATCTCAGTCCTGCCTCAGTGACTACATGATTATGAGTAAATAAGCTGAACTTTCTAGCGTGTGTACAGCCCAAGTGAGCACCATAAGCTGACTTTTTTGTGAAATAAAATTTGCCCTTTTGGAGAGAATAGTCAGGTATTAAAATCACCTTCTGGGGCTTTGAGTGTAAAAGTACCACCATAGGACATTGTCTCATGGTTGGATTGTGAATGTTCTTCATGGATTCTAGATGTAAGAGTTTTTTTTTAACTTCATATTTTCCCCTTTTCTTCTTTTTCATTTTTAATAAACTCTGATTTAATAAATTCTGCTCCCAAGATACCTTTATTTTCTTCTTATAAAAGAAATAACCAAAATCTCAAATATTTTCTCTTGTGATATTCTGAAAAGTTTCATAATTTTAGTTTCCATCCTTAGGTTTACAGCCCATTTTAAATTAATATTGTCTGTGGTGTGGGATGGATGTCAAGGTGCTTTTCCCCATGTTTTATCCAGTTTTTTCTATACTATTTGCTTAAAAGACTCATTTTTCTCATGGATTTATACCACTAAACTTGTCAAAAGTCATGAGACCATATATGTATATTTCTATTTCTGAATTCTTACTTCTGTTCTATTAACCACTATGTCTATGCTGTCACAAATACTCACTGTCTTTGATCATCTGTATGTAAAATCTACATCTGGTGCCAAGAGACAGTTTTTTGTGTGTAACGCTGGGGACCTTGTACTGCTGGGCAAGTGGTCTGCCACTGCACCCCACCCCCACCCCACAAGTTTTTCAGATTGTTTTGACTATTTAGATGTGTTGTGCTTTCACCTAGTTCTAAAATCTGCTTTGAATTTCTAAAAATAAAAATGTATTTTGGAATTTGACTAGAATTACTTTGAATCTATGTGTCAAACAAGGAAGAGTGGCACTATAATTTTTGGAGCTACTATAGTGTCTTTCACTCAAGAACACAACACATTTATCCAGATATTCCAGTCTTTACTTTCTCTTTGTAGTCTTTCATAGATTAAATGTATGGATCTTTCCATATTTTAAGTTAATCATACCGTGTTACTGATTTGTTGGCATCTCAATTTTCAATTCCTGTTTTTGATAATACATGGAAATAGCAGTGCTCTTTACACTTTATAAGTAGTATTCCTGAACTACCAAGCATGCTAGTGATTCTTGTCCTGTCTTGCGGATGCTGTGTTGTCCTCCATGGGAAGATCCTGTCTTTGGTGAGTGCAGATAGCTTTGCTACATTTTTTCAGTTTCTATGTCCGTTTTTCTTTTTCTTGCCTTATTACATGGTCTAAGTGCTAGAATATCTGGTAAAGTGTTTTTTTTAACCCATGTATCAAGGATTTTTTATTTCTTCTGACTTATTTTGTAGTCAACCTCACTGACTGAACCAGTGTCTTTTCCAGGCATAGGACTTTGAACAGAGTCAATAATGAAAGGGATTATTGAAATTCCCTCCTGGATTGTAACAGAGAAGGTGAAATAGTGGTCTCAACCATGATGCCTAGTGTTCAGGACCGCTGGGACATCTTGTCTGTAAGGCTTTCTGGTCATAGTGCCATGAGCCCCAGGCCCCAGCTGCTGCCCCAAGTTGCTGCCCTGTCATGCAGTTGAGATGAAGCTGCTGAAGATGCAGCATGGCTGCACCTGCCTCTGAGGCCACAGCCCACAAGAGAGGGAAACTGTGAACCCTAATGTGTCATTTGTGATGCTCTCCTCCCTTGAACCTCTTTCTGCAGGGTTCAACCAAGACCTGATCAAAGGTCTTCCTTTCTAGAGAAGTGCATGCTTCCTTTATTTGGAATGCTATCCTACATTGAAATTCAGAAGATAGCTCTCCCCATGAGTCAGTGCCATTAGTGGACCAGTGGTAGAGAAAGGAAGGCCACACCAAGAAGCAAGCCCAGTCTGGAATCCAGCACAATGCACAGGCCCCACCAGACTGGATCAGCCAGACCTCAGGTTCTTCCCACACAAGGGCTGGCAAACAAGAAGTACCAACCCCCCCACCTCCTGCCTTAAGCAACTGGCTTATCCAGAGAAACACAGGCTGTGATGAGGTGATAATAGCTATGGAGTTGAAATGCAATCAGATGGCTGTGGTGCTTTGGTGTTTCACTAACATTGCAGGTCTAGGGCCAGTGGTCTAATCATAGGTTCAGAGGATAGTGGTACACAGTGTAACATCTAGGGGGGAATCTCCTTCTGATGGTTTTAGCCATTATTGATTCCCTATAATCTTGTTTTGGAAGTCCTATATTATTTCCATTGTTTTGTTGGGTTGGGTTTTCTTTTGTTTTGTTTGATTATATCAAATCTAATGGCAGGAGAAGCTATTTCAAAGATAGCAAGATATATTATGGTAGCAATTTTGAATTTTCTACTGGCTTGTTTTAAAGTCCTTTATTGCATTCATTGTTGTGTTTTCATTGTTTGTATTCTATTCTGTTCTGTTTGATTTTTACTATGTCTGAATTATTTTGAAGACATCTAGAGGCATTATGGTAGCTACTGTTGATTTCATAATGTTTTGAAGTCCTGTATCTCTTACAGGGGTTGGTTTTGATTGATTTTATTTGGTTTTATTGTTTTATCTTTTTGAAAATAAAATAAATAAAAAAGAAATTCAGAAGATACACATTTCTATGTGTGGAAAGATTTTGTTTTGCCAAAACCCTAGCCCTGTTCCACAGTTGTGATTGACTAACTAGTTTGAAAAACAAAGACAACTTAGAGGCTGCTTGTCTGGTAGCCCCTAGGCTGGCCCTCCAGCTTCGCAGTGTGGGGGCCTTGGGACCTCTGCTTGACTGCTCTCAGCTCCCAAACCACAAGGGCAGCACATGATACATATAGCTGAAGATGATGCTTACCTTGGTGCTCTTTTTTCCTCCCTAAAGTGAAGCAAGGAAGACATTGTGTGCAACTGGAAAATCGGGGAAAACAGCAAGTTGCAGTTAGGGGAGGAAGGAGAGCGAACTGTTGAGTACTGTGAGAACATGATCTAGACAGAACATACTCACATCTTGCACTTTATTGAGAACTATATGTGTGATTCCAAAGTCCTATGTAAATATTTTTAGAATGGCTACAGAAGCATGTTCATTTTGTATTATTTGCCTAGGTCAAAATGTAGAAAAAACACAGGAGCAGCAGCTCTACACCTCCACTCTCTGTAGAGTACGCTCAGAGGCTTAGCTGAAATTTAACAGAGAAATGAATTTGTAGCCATTGAGAGAAGAGCTCTTTACCTCCAAGCCAGTGGAACCAAGAACCAATAAGATGTCTGCATTTATCTTGACCTTTACCTCTGCTAATATATTGCATATTGGCTTTGCCAAAGCCAAATGTCAGATTGTTGTAAGAAATAAACTATCTCTTTATTAATTTTAGTATGGATGATAACAAACTATCTCTTTAATAATTTTAGTATTATTATTTCTTTACCTTAAAAAATGTGATAAATATATGGTAGGGCAGTTTTCGAAGTTGATTGGCACTTGGAAGACAAGACAGAATCACTGAGTGATGGAGCTTCAGGTGCGAGCTATTCCAAGACGCATGAAGGTGAAATCACCTGGTTACCAGTGCTACGGTGACACTGGGCCCTATGTGGAGGTCAAGTCTTTTGGAAGGGCCCTTGACCTTTCCGGTGAGTGGAACTGTGCCCCATTCATGAGCTCTAACTCCCCTTCTATTTTGGGTGTTTCTTTGAGATCTGTGGCTTGGCACTTTATGAACCACGTCCACTTTTACAAGTAGAAGTTATCTCCAATGTACTATAGTTTAGTATATTTTGTTGTTCTTTAGAACTTTAGGTGACTTTTGGATTCTGTAGCCTTCTGAGAACCCTAGTTTTGTTAATGTTGTAGATTCCCAAGGATGGAAGTGTTGTGGAGAAGCTGGAATATTGGTCAAGTGTCCTAAATACATTTCCTGTTCTACATACCTCTTCTAATGTGCTTTGTATCTGTGTCAATAGCCATTAATGCTGCAGACTGACTGTTTATTTTAATCCACATCAGCAATAAAAAGTAGCCAAGAGAGGTGGAGTCACTTTACCCAAAATAGTGTATAACTAGGACTCAAATAGCAGATGGAACTCGTTTTTATTAGGTACATGTGTAGCAACCCACAACTCCTGCTTTTAATAATACTTGAATCCTTAGCTTGAACACTGAATTTTAAAATGTCAGGGCTAAAAGATGACATGCTAGACTTACTGAAAAGAAAGCTTCAGAACAATTCTTTCCATAGACTTGGTAAAAGGAACAAATCAGAAAGTGCGATTTGTTTCAAAACATCCCTCTTTCAACACACACTACTTCCACACACTGTCACTCCTTTCCCACAATTTTGGGTTGATGGGAACAGCTAGCTCTCACTTGGGGTTAAAGGGCTTCTGGTGGTGACTAGGCTTTGGTGAAGGTTGCCATCAGGCATTAGGACAGTCCAGCAAGCCACGGGAGTCACCAGAACCTCATCTCCATGTGAGGCTGACTCCTCAGGACTGTGCTTGGTCACATGTCTTCCAAATATTTCCTTCTCTCGGACTCCTCTCCACACACTGTGCCCTCTGAGCCCCAGTAGAGGGGTCACAGTTAAGATATATAGGTCTTTTCCCCTGAATCACGTAGAGGGACACAGCCAACTGGAGAAAGTCCTCATCTGAAAGCCAAAGTGTTTCTAGTGTGTAGAGGGGAAGGGCAGGAGGTGTGTGCTTGAGAGGCAGGTAGTGTAGCAGGAAGGAAGAGTGGAGAGAAAGCAACCGGAAACAGGAAGGTAGCATTCTCATCTTGCTGTACACATTCCGTGTGACCCCTGTGCTTGTCTTCTTTATGCCAAGCCACGTTAGGAAGGAGATAGGTCCCACTAGTCACAGGCTCAGTGATGCTGACTCCTCCTGGCTCACACATACCTCACAGATCCTGGATCCAGGCTTGCTATTCTCAGAGCCCCACACTGCCATTCACACAGGAACTTGGGGGGCAGGGACTGGGCCATAGCCCTCAGATTCCCTGGGAGAAAACCATGAGCAGCAGCAAGGACCGATGTGAAGAACTGCAGGTAACAACCGTGTCCATGGGTCAGGTCAGAGACGGACGAATAGAGGCAAACTTGTGCATCAGCCTAGTTAGAGGAGCACATATCCTTGAGGTTTGTCAGGAAACAACACTGTGTTGTTGAGTTTAGGGTGTCCTTACCTTCCTGCTTGACTTCCCAACACGGGTGACTATGTTATCAAGAAAGCTTCAGAGCAGGGTTGGAAGGAAGAATCAACATGATGCTCTGTTTTCAGGCAGCAAACTATTTGCAAAATTGGCCTTGAAAAGGAGACCCCTTGAGGCTGGCTGGTCCCAGGAGACACAGCAGCTACAGGAAGTGCAACTGTCAACAGACACAGAGACAAGATGGTGGCCTGTCCCCAGGAACAGCAGGAGGAACAGACCTAAGATGCAGGGGTCTCCCAGACCTCCTGAAATGGTGACTTGTGGGTCAGGAACAGAGGAACTTAACATAGAAAGAAAGCTTTGAAAACTGAAACTAGAAAGAGAGCACTAAAATTCTCCAGAGACTGTAGTTCCCACAAAGGACCAGATACTGGTCTCACCAAGAATTGGGTGTCATTGAAAAATGACTTTCCAGTCTAAGCATGAAGTTGAATTCCAGTTTTGAAAACTCAACATAGACATCAAAGAGTCCCAGGAAGTTGTGGAGTTGGAAATGATTTGTGACAAAAAACATTTTGGAAGAGACATCTCCTCCATGAGGAAAAAACCAATGAGTTGCCCATAAGAAGAGATAAGACTCTCACAGGTGCCAGGATCCCCGTGATGCAGGGAAACCATCAAGAGCTGAGTCAGAAACACAAGAGAGGGAAGAGGAGAGGACCACACAGGTTCTGAGTAAGGTAGTATGAAGAACGAAATACATCGACTATTACATGCAGCTTTATACACTAAGGTATCCTTACCAAGTGAGTACAATTGACCTATAACCATGAAACAATGCAATTCCTTTGAAAAAATTCAAGTTAGTGTTAAACTTTTAAAAAGCACTGTTCCGAGTCAGAGAATAAAGTGAGTCAAGCATTTTCAATTTGCCTAAGCTTCGTAGGTGGAATCCTAGGGAAACAGAGCTGATATTCCTGCAGAATCCCAGGACACTGTGATATGGCAGATGCACAAATATGAATGTAGCGTATGGACCTACATGAAATGCTACTAGGTCATAATGTATTGCCCTTCAGTACACTGTCGTGAGTTAACAATAACTCACTTGAAAGGGATTGTGCTCTTGCCTGTGGCAGCAGTAGCATACAGATGAGTTGGCAGTGATTTTCTCCACCAGTCTGCTGTCCAAAGGAGGCCATCAGCTCAGCAGATTCTCCCAGTGTCCAATGTCCCTTCCCTCTTACTGCATCTGGTTTTTCCCATCATGCTTGTGTCTTAGCTTCTTACTCTGACATGTCTACGCCTGCTTTCATTTGTATTTGTCCTGTGCAATTTCTAATAACCCTTGGATCTTCTCCTTTGGTTTATTTTCTCCATTTTATGTAATTCCTCAGCCTCCTTCCCAAGGGCCCTGGCTGTGTCTGTAGTGACCCATGATTGTGGCCTCTATCTGTGGCTTCTGGCCATGGCCTCCTTGCTGTCTACCCTGTTTACTGATGTCTTCATTTCAGTGATTGAATTTTTAAGTTTTCTAACACCTCATGGCTTTTTGAGGTAGATTTTTATTTCTTCAACAAGGGTTTTAACACTTCCCCTGTCTTAGTGTCCATGTTCTTGACCATATAAGTCCGTTACCGTGATGGTTATGTTCTCGTTGCTGACTGTGGGCTTCATGTCTGTCTCTCAGACCTTGGGCCTGAACCCCTGGTCACCTTTTCCAAGACTCATGCCTCTTGTGATGTTGTGCCCTGTGAAACCTCATATAAAACATCCAGTGCATGATGGGGAAGTTCTGCTCACTTGGGGAGATACTGTGCCTTCATCCCTGGGCAGATCAGATGGAAGATTTGCCAGCGTGGTTCTGAGGCTGCGCCACTGCTTCAGAGGGACTCTCAGGTTCCAGCAGAAACCCTGATACCCAGATGGACACTTCCTTGATTTTTGTTTCTGTTATTTTAATTTCCAAAATATTAAGTTTGTCTAGTTGGCACTCATTAAAACCTACTTGTTAAGAGAAACCTTCACAAATTCAGACTTTTATCATCCTTTCACTTAGCTCCATACATCCTAAACTCTTAAAGTCTTGGCCTTTAATCCTGGCCATCTTCCCAGAGAGACAGTCATGTCCCCTGCCCTTTGAGATGACCCAAAGCTCTGCCACTTTTGCAGCCTTTAGCCATGATCTCACCCCCCTCCCACTTGGAGTCCCTGGACTGGGCTCAAAGGTGTGTTGTGGGCTTGTGAGGACAGGGACCACCTCCCTGAGGTTCCCTGGGATTGGGAGTCCAGACCCCTCTAGGACAAGTTGCCAACCATGTCTCATACATTCTTCTAATCCTGAAAACATTTCCCCTCACTTTGCTTCCAGAAGTATTGGTCTTCTTCAAGCTACATCATGATAACCCTCTCTTTCTCAGATTGTCCAACTAAGCTATAGCCCACCTGAAATTAGCATCAAATTTCTGTGCATTAAGTCACGAAGCTTCTTAAAATGCCATTATTTTCTTGGAAAAAGTATGGCTGAAATGTTACACCTTGGGGTTGGACTAGCAGTCGTACATCTGAGACTCTCAACTGCCACAATAAAATTAAATGAGTATAATTTATTGAGGGTCTTGACATAATTATAGTTTTTCAAGAGAGGAAAAATTTTGCCTGGAAAGCAGTAGGGAAAAAAACCAATCCTAAAGCACTCACCTGGCTGCAAAGGCCATCACTGCCCTGGCAGAGGAATCTGCAAATGGCCTGCGGCTGTTAGGGGAGCACACTGAGGGTCCCCAGGTGGACACAGCTCTGTGGAAGAGCTGAGCGCAGAGCCAGGCCCAGACAGCGATCTAAATGTGTTCTCCAAGGTGACTGCAAGGCAAGGACTTCACTGGGCTGGAAGGGAAATGTCTCCTGGTGTCTTCAAACCCTCCTCCTTCTGTGTGTAGGATCACTGTACTCCGACCTCTTTATTAGCACTGTGACTGCTTTTTGGAAACCATCTCTGTGAAATTCCTGTTTATCCCCAAAGGTGCTGCTCTTGGGCAGCAGAGCCTGGGGTGCTGGTGGGCCTGGTCACCAGACAGAGCTCCCGTGTCAGGAGGGATTGCATCTTGTTTGGGCCTCCCAGGCCCCACTCAGAATGGATCTGGGCACACCAGGTCATCCTGGAGACTCCAGTGGGCCTTGGTACTTCTGAGGGAGAAGGGGAAGCCAGGGGGGAAGGGAAGAAGCATTCATCCATTACCAGAAAGAAATTCAGACTGTGTTAAAGGGAACAGTCCCCACTGCTGAAAAGCCAGACCCTTCCTCGGAAGGAAGAGACACGCGGAGTGCATCAACTGAAGCAGGCCATCGGAGTGCCTTGGGCTGCAATGTAAATTCCTCATCTCAAAGCACCTCTGCAGTACATTTGACAAGTCTGAGCCGTGTACCCTGTGGCAGCCAGCAAGGAAAGAAGGTGGCCCTCAGGAAGCTCTTGAGTGACAGCCGCAGTGACTGGCTGGCCCCACATTTAACAGGCTGCCATGGAGCCTGTCTTCTGACACCATATGACTGGTACCCAAGGCTCTGTCACCCTTCCTCAGGCTTCCTCTGACATCCCACACTAAGATGTTCTTCCCTGAAGGTTGTCCCCAAGAAACTGGTGCTCACAGGAAATGGGTGTGTCCCCACGTAATGTCAGTGTCACCCTTAGGAATATGTCCTGCCCAAGGCGGTATAGAGCCCAGAACTTCCCTGCTCAACAGGGAGGAACAGCTGAGAGGTACCAGATGCCAGGAGTCTGCTGTGTCCTCTGCTGGGACCTTAATGGTGGCTGTCACTGGGAGGTCTCCCCTCAGAGGGTATCTCCACAATATTCCCACCACTGTGTCTCTTTGCTTCCTTTGTGCAATTGGTGGTGGTTTTTTTTTTTTTTTTTTTTTTTAATATAGATGAGGTCTGTAGGTACATGGACACACAAAATGACAAAGACATAGATAGTGACTAGACTGTGCACGTTTCCTGGGTGTAGGTTTGTTCCTGACACGAACAGTCACAGAGACCCATGTCAGCACACACATCTTCCAGAAGCCCCTCTCCTGAGACAGTCAGCCTTCACCCCGATTTGTGTGCACACAGCGGAGAGAGGGACCAGGCTGAGAGCAGTCAGGGGAGGTGGCACAAAGGGTGCCTAAACATGTCAGTGAAGACCAGGAAGCCAGACCCCAAAAATGCAAAGTGCTGCTCCGAGCAGAAAAGTGGCCAAGATAAACCTGCTTCTGGCTGGGTCTGCACACCCAGCACCAGGGAGGGGCGGCAGGACACGGGCCAGCAGGCAGCTGCAGGCTGCCCTTGCTTCCCTTAGCACGAGGAATGTGCTCACAGAGAAACCACCCTGCTAGGCTGCTGAGTGCTCACCAAGGGGATCTGGACCGCATCTGTCCTGATATTGAGACCGTCTCATTTTCTCCAGTCTGACTCCTGCCTCAGGGTCAATGGAGATTGCAGATTGAATCAGCAAGAACCCTCAGACCCTATAGGATAATGCTCTTGATTCTGGGCCACACGGACTGGATTACTGGAAACTTCAGACAGGCTTTTATAAGCACCACAGGCATGTCTGGTCTCAACCTTCAGCGGAGAATTTGTTTTTCCATGAACAATATGAAGCAGACTTAATAAAAATGTAACAAAGCAACACTGTCTTCACTTATTTTTGTGGTAATTTCACCTTTTCATAAAGCGGCATTAATTTTTCAGCATACTTCCTGTGAACACTTTTTGAAAGTTAATTTGACAGAAATCAAGTCAATTTTATTTCCAATGTAGAGACTATCATGTGTTGCTTTCACTAAAACAGGGGCCCATATTAATATGACTTTTCATAGCAATACAAGAAAAATCATGATTAAAATGGGAGTGAAAAGCAGTGTCAGATGCAGCTTGCAGTGTTGCAATGGTTATAGAGAAAGAAACAGCACAGAGGGCAACTTGTATGGGTGCATTCGCTTTCTTTGGATGAATAACAAATAAGAAACTATGACTGCTGTTACTTATACTCCATGAGTAAGGACAAGTGCACATTTACACATGGGCACATAAATACATGTACATATACTCAGCAAGTTAATGCAATGCCCATTTCAGGGCTTTGGCAATGCTTTCATTACTGAAATCATAAGATTGTAAATGTAACCTCCATAACTTAGGATCTTCTGCCTCTTCACCAGCAGAAGCTTTGTCACCAGTGTCCAGGATGCCCTTGCACCTGCCACTCAGGTAATTCTCTGAGGCAGTTACCAGCAAAAGGCCACATTGCAATGGATCTTAGCGCTCTGAGAGGTAAACACACATTTCAAGCATGTGTGTAGTGCAGGGTTAACTAACACAGCTTTGGTAAGAATGAGAAGTGGCCCAGGCATATTCAAAATGAATGTTACTGTGCTCTTAAATTAGCACCTTTAAAAAAGAGGCCAAGACCATGTCACCAAATGAAAAAGCAAAAGTTCAGCAAATAAATCTACATTTTTTGAGATGAATGTGAAGAAATATAACAGTCTGGAAAGAAATACACCAAAAGTAGTTGACTTTGTCTTGGGTGATTATTTTTAAAATATTTTTTCTTTAAATATGTCTTTTTAAAATTTCCTGTGATTCTATTTATTTGTCAAATATATATAACTTTAGAGTAATATAGTTAACAACCCTGGTTATAGGAAAACCCTGAGATAAACAACCCCCTTGAGAAAAACATTCCATACAGTTTAGTTCAGAACTTTGAAATGTAATACAATTTTTAACTCTGCCTCCTTGGTAAATGGCAAATCATTCAGCCTCTGAATCTAGATGGTTCCAGTTTGTTATCAAAGCATTTGCCAAAGGTCACCCCAGCTCCTTCTCAAGAATGCTCTGAAATAAATAAACACTTAGAGACCCCAGGATTTGGTCCAACGTGACCAGGCCATAGGTGTCATGGGCAGTAGGGCTTCTGAGTTCCTTTTAGGAACACGGCACAGGGCACACTGCAGGACCGAAGAGCAGCGCAAGCAGAGAGACTGCTGCAACAAAAGGTAAGGTAGCCTGGTGCTAGGGAAGGAGGACATGCACTCAGTGTGGGGACGGGGGGAGGGGGGGTGGACGTCCCAGGGGTGGGAGGACCCTGGGGGAAGAGCTCTGCAGGTGCAGGTGTCTGCCTGGTGCTTTCATGTCCATGCAGGATCAGTTTGATAATCACACTGAGCTGCCTCTGAAAATGGCCATGCCAAGCCCTGCGTTCACAGAGCAGCTGTGCCAGGGAGTCTGCCCAGCTCCTTGGCTGAGCTTCTTCTTGTGGAAGGGCCTCTGAAGCCCAGGGTGATTTTAGGAAAGTTAATAACACTTCACAAGATGCAACTGGCACAGTTAAATTATGGAAGGAATTAGGGATACAGACTATTTACTTTACCTTGCTAGATATGCATTATGATGAAAATAGAGGGGGACCTGGGGTATTAAGAGCTAAAGTTACAAGTGATAATGTGATACAAATGCTTCAATTTGCATATGAAAAAGAGTGTTACAAGCAGTTTAGGGAGTCCTAAATCTAAAATACTGGTTTGCATTTCAAATATTTAACAGCTTGTGCTTAAGGTAGGGCCCTGAACCTAATATTTCACAACAAATTCCCAAATGTCCAGTGCACGTAAACCCATCTCTGATTGTACACAAGACTGAAGCCTCACTACAGGATCCCATTCATCAGCAAGATGAGAGATGCCAAGGTTTCTGACCCTGGTCATTTTGGTTTCTTACCTGCGTCTCTGCAGGCACCTGCAAGGTAAAGGGTAGCACTGGGTCTCATCTCAGTTCTTGGGGTACCTGAGAGGTAAGAGATGGCACTACAGTCTCACCTTAGGACCTGCTTTGTAGGCAAGTGGGTCAAAAGCAAATGATGCAGAAGTTTTGCAGAACTGTGCCCAAATGCCAATATTACTTTAGACGTGCAAAGGTAATTTTGTCGTCTGTTAGTGATGAGAAAATGTCTTGAAGAGTATACGGTCTCACACCACCTTGCTTGAGAGAAAATAAATATTTGTAATAGAAGTGTTTCTAAATAATATTTGATAATAAAATCAGGAGAATCAACTTTATTTTTGTAGCCTGCATTTTACCAGGGCTTGACTTTCTTTCTTTATGTGGAGACGTGAATACTTGAGCATATAAGTTGAATGCCAAGCTACAATTTCCTGCGTGGAATTAAGTGAATTCTCCATTTCCACTCCTCTGCCTCTAGGTTCACGTGAGGCTATGTTTACCCAGCTGCTTTCTATAAGGACAGGATCTTGGATACCACAAAAGCATCTAAAATGAAAACACGAACCTAAATTCCTTCCTGACGTTACTAAGGCCGGGAAGGTAGTTACCCAGATGTAGGCAAAGCCCCCGTCAGTTGGTATTCTGTAAAGGAGGCCTGTGGGGGTCCTGACCTGCTGTCCAAGGGCACTGCTGGCCATGGCTGTCCAGGGGAAAGAGGCATCATCCTACCCAGGGTCCTGTAGGGCTGTTGTTGCCAGCTTTTCAGGCTTCCTGACTGCATCACGGGCCAGCAGTGTCTCAGCCGGTTTCTTGGATGTATTCTGTGGGTCTCTGGTGGATGGTGACAAACATTCTTTTTTAACTCAGTCCAATTCCAGAGAAGAATAGACTCCGATGAGCCAAAAACCTTGCTGAGCACTGAGGTTGGAGAGTGAAAACAGCCACAGTGTTGGGCCGAAGATACTCAGTGACCAGCAGGAGAGTGGACAGAAGATACAGTGAGCTGGCCTGAGCTCAGAGCAGCATAAGTCGGAGGGATAGATTGTGTAAGGGCCTCAGACTTTGAGGACAGGGTGCTGATCAGGCTGCAAGACTGTACTCTGTCCCTTAGGAGAAGCATCCAGAAGACAGGTTGAACACACAGACTCAGGAGGAGAGTTGTGCTTCCCAGGGTAAGGAGAGAAGGAGCCTAGACCAGTGAGGGGGTTCTTCACAGTACAGCTCTGGAAGGCAAAGAAGTCTGGACAGGCAAGAGGTCAGATTCATACCATGAGGCCAGCCAGGAATGTCTAGCTGTCTGGGGAGTATTTGCTAAGAGGAGAGTTGATCTACTCTTTCCCCTCTACAGTGAAATGGCTATGTGAGACCACAGAGACTTAATTAGCCTGCTGTAATAACCACTTGGCTCTGGTTAAGGATAGTGAAGCATCATATCTCACAACTGAAATACATATGATAAAAATAAAATTGAAAAATGCCAACCAAGTGTTCAGTAATGTTGCAGATAAAGCAGACACATGTGATTGGGCTCAGGACCCCAGTGGTCTCAGGATGGGGACAATGTCAGGTTCATGGGCACACAGAGGCACCTGCAGCTCAGGGCAGGAACTTCTGTGTCCCTGGAAGTGGACACGCAGGCAGGGCCATTTGCCACCACAGAAGAGAAGGTCCCAGCCATGGGGAGCCTGCCTTCTTATCTGTACAATGGTAGGAAAAACATGTCAGCAGATTTCCTGAGGACAAGATAAATGTCACTAAAGCGAGTCATGGAAGAAACATTTGTAGTTTCCATGACAATCACACCACAAGTAAATGATGGCAAGCTCAGGTCAAAGATACAGGTTTTAAAGAAGAGACATACTTGAAAAGTGGAAATGTTTTCTTGGCTCTTTCTTCGCCCCTCATTGTAAAGTACATTTACACATGGAGGCCATAGGAGAAGATGTTGGAAATATAATCTGTGAGGTGGCAAGAAAGATCCAGGAAAATGTTGATATCATTGGTTGAGTTGATATCAGAACACAGACTTGACATAAAGAGCAAAGCCCAAAGACAAATTCACCAAAAAGAGACAGGGTAACCGGAGGAGGGATGCACCCGCGGCAGTGGTCACACAGGTCATGGACCAGGCGTCTAAAACCAGTCACTTGCACCTTGAAGAAGTGGCATCTTCTTCCTTTCTATCCCTTTCCATGAGTGTGAAAACCGTACTTCTCAGGGAGGAATCAAGATGACCAAGCGTCAGGTGTGGGAAGACATGTGCTATTATCCAGACTGGACAGAACAAGAGGTGAATTAGCATGATTTCTTACAGTGTGTTTGGTGCAGTCTTCTCTGACATCAAAGCCAAGCTTTTTAAACATTAAGGGCAACAACAACCTCTTGCAAAGCCTACCAATTAGCATCTCACTTTAGGCCGTGAAGATACAGCTGAGCAAAGGGAGAGGGCGGAGCCTGGAGCCAGGAACTGGTAGCTGACCAAACTCATCTCCCAAGGGAGGAGCCCAGGGCTGCCTTCGTGTTTTAGCTAAATTCATATAATTTTGTGTTCAAACTCAGTATATCAAAAGAAAGCCATTTAGGGTTACACATGCTTTGTGGTCTTACACAGATGTTCCAAGGTTTCAGTTTACAGCTTTGGAATTCTTTTCCTTTCTTTATTTCTGCCTAGAGCCCAGACTGACTGAGGTCTGGGAGCAGCCATCCCAGGCCAGGGCGGTGGCTTGCTGGAGTCCTGAGCCAGCAGCAAAGCCCCCGTGCCAGGGACCCTCAACACCAGTACTCAGGTGTCCAGGTGCCAAGAATTTAAGTTTTGAACAGAAACATCAGCTGAAGTTTTGGACTCGGTCATTTATTTAAGTCTTAAGTGTAGGAGGTTTCCTACGCACGGCAATTTTTAAACATCAGAAGAAGAGATATCATGCAACAAATTATTCAGCATATTATAGAGAGAGAGACAGAGACAGAGACAGAGAGATTGTGTGTGTGTGTGTGTGTGTACATGGTACTGGGGACAAAACCAAGGACCTTTATACTGGGCTACATCCTGACACAGAATTTCTCTAAGTTGCCTGCCCTCGGTTTAAACTGTTTTCATTTGTATTCTACATTTTCCTTGTATACAAATAAAGCTTTAATAAGTGTCCTTTTAAGTCTTGTTTCCTTAGCTCATGATTTGATTTGTGAGATGGATTCATATGACTGCACAAGCGTATTTTTTATTCGCACTTGATTTCCAAGTCTGCGTGAAGAGACTGCCAATGTGTTGTGTCACAGGTCGCAGACACAGTTGCTGCAAACTCCTTGTCTTCACATCCTGTGGTCCTCCGGGGTGTGTGACTAGAGGCACAGTCATGGTCCGAGAGACACGTGCTCTTGGAAGGAGCAGAAGGTACCACTCAGTCTTCTTTCTAGAATGTGGTGATTTGGTGCCCCTAATGACCACAGGCCTCTGTGCTTACCCTTGTGACCCCACACAGCTGTCTTTTGCAGCTCAACTCCTAGGCCCATTAACTGTGCTGTTAGTTTGCGTTTCACTGGAGCTTCGTGTGGTGGTCCATCTTCCTGTGCATCCATTGTCTATTTGTGTTTTGGCTTTTCTAAGTGCCAGATCACTCTGGGACCATTTTTCTACGTAATCTTCTTTTTCCATTATTTTGTGTGATTTCTTTTATAGTCTAAATGTCAACCAAACATTTAATTCTTATAGATATTAATGATATTTTTTGCTAACAATGGGACCTAACTCTGACTCCAATCTCTATGGTTGAAAAGTTCTTAAAATTAATATACCCTGATGTATCTATTTTTTATTCACAGTTCACAGTTTTCTATCTTATCTAAAATATGTGTCTACTAGTCCCAGAACACAAAAAGTAAAATTAACCTAAGTTATCTTTAAAATTTTTCTGGACATCTCTTTCACTCTTAGGTGTATGAGTCACAGAGAATTAAATATGATGGATATGAAATAAAGGCAAAGTTTATCAGACTTATTCTAGCTTCACTGATAAAAAGATTACTCTTTCCTGATTGTTGTTTTACAGTTATTTAATGTATCCAGCATTTATATTCATGCAAGGGTGGATTTCAAGTGTGTCTACTGTGTTCCAGTTTCATACTGAATTAATCATAGCTCTGCAATGAATTCTGATGCCTCAGTCAGTTCTCCTGTCTCGTTAATGGCTCTTTATATATCCTTGCAAGTCTTGCAGCTGTTCAGTTCACATGTACACACACTCCACTTAGATATTATCAGATCAAACTCTGAGAATATAGATCATCTTGAAAGAAAATTAACATTTTTACAATCCATGACCTGGTATAACTTTAACTTGTCTATGCCTCCTTTATTTGTACAACTTGCCATTTTATAGTGATTTAGACCAAACATTTGACAGGTTTTACCTTTTTTATAATTTTAATGTTATCAATTAGAAAAGACCAGAAAAAAATTTTTTTTCTTCTTGAATCTAGCATAAAAATATTCATGAGTTTTTGTCTTTCTTTTTTGCCAGTTTGGATTTCTTTTTATCTTTCCTTTGCCTAATTGCTCTGGATAGGACTTCCAGCACTGGAATTCATGTTTTCTGATCTCAGAGGGAAAGCTTTAAATTCTTCACTGAATATAGTATTTGCTGAGTGCTCTATCTGGTCTTTATGGTCTTGAGGCACATTCCTTCTATGTTTCATTTGTGAAGTTACAAAACAATGTTAAATTTTCTACTTTTTCTTCATTTATTGAGATGATCACATGGCTTTGCCCTTTGTCTTGTTAATGTAGATTTTCACACTTATTGATTTGCATGTGCTGTTGTTTGGGTGTGCTTTGTCTCCCAAGGGCTCCCCTCTGTGGTGATGCAAAAGGCAGTGGTACCTTTGGAGGGTGGAGCCTGTGGGAGGCCATGATGGACACTATCCTCAGAACACAGGACTTTGGTCTATACTCCCAAGAGAAGTGGTAGGAAAGAGTAAAACCAACTGTACCCTAGTCTCTCTGGCTTTCTGTTCATGATGTGATCCTTCCCTTTGGATGACTCCCATTGCGCTGCTTTCTGCCAAAAGGACCTCACCAGAAACTAAATTAAGGGGGCCACCTGATATTGAATTTCCTGCCTCCTAATCTGCGAGCTAATATAAGCCTCTTATAATTATATATTACCAATCCTGAGATATTTTTCTATAGCAATAGAAAATGAAAATCCTACCTGACCATTCATAGTGAGTTATTATTTACCAGGAACATTGGCCTGTAATGTTCTTTCCTCGTAGTTTTCTTGTGTGGTTTGATTTCGATACTCTGTATTTGGGAGGGTTTTTTGTCTCTATTTTTAGGGAGCACTTAAAAAGTATTGGTTTTATTTTTTCTTCAGTGTTTGATACAATTCAGCTGGGAAACCTTTCTTTGATGGATACTGTTTATTACATATTCAATCTTCTTAACTATCGGTCTGCTCAGATTTTCTGTATTTTCATTATTCAGTCCTGGTGTATTTAATATGTCTAGAATTTATCTACTTCTTCTAGCTAAATTGACATAGTTATTAAAAGTAGTCATTCATGATTTCTCATATTTTATTGTATTGATTGTCATGATTCTGTCTTCCTTTATGATTTTATTAGATTGTTTTATTTTGGGGGGGTTTTTTTGAGACAGTATCTCACTATGTGGTTTAGCCTGGCCTTGGGCTTACTTTGTAGCCTACATTGGTCTTGAATTTGCTATGATCCTCATGCCTCAGTCTCCCTAGTGCTGAGATTACAGGAGTGCATTACCACACCTGGCTTCTTTTTCTTAATGTAGCCATAGGTCTATAAATTTTGTGTCTGTTTTCTTAAAAAAATATATAACAAAACAAAAGCCTCAGTTTCTTTGGTCTCTTTTCTGCTTGACCTGATATACTTCTGCTCTTATCTTTATTATTTTATCTTTAAGTAGCTTTGTGCTTAGTTGGTTCTTCTTTTTCTATCTGAAGAAATCCCATAAGTACAGTATGTCTTATAGGTCATGAAAAATGGAGAGAAACTGTCTCAGTCTTTGTTTGATGAGAAAATATTTTATCTCTCTTTCAGTCTTTAAGGATAACTTTGCAATATGTAATGCTTTCTGTCTTTCAAATTTTGTTTGTTTCAGTACTTTGAATACATCATCTCACTCTCTTCTCACCTGCAAAGTTTCTTATGAGGAATCTACTGACAACCCTGTAGTGTTCATGGTGTGCAATGAATCACTTTTCTTTTATTGCTTTCAAAGTTTTTCTTTGATTTTCATGGTTACAGTTATAATATGTATTGCTCTAGACAACTTAATGTTGTACCTATTTACGAGCCCTGTGAGTGTCTTGAACCTGGATATATAGTCTCTGTTTAGATTAAGTTGTTTTAGGATATCATTTATTTAAATAAGCTTTTATCTTTTCTCTTTTAAACTCTAGATATGTGTATATATTGATAGAGTCCCATAAATCATGTAGAATTTCTCATTCTTTTTAACTTGTTCTCAAAAATTTCAAGTGGTTCTTCTATTTTGCTATTTCTTGCATTTGGTTGGTCAAATCCACCATTGAAGCTATCAACTATACTTTTTATTCCAGTCATTGTAGTTTTCAGTGACAGCTATTATTTGGTTCTTTTAATGTTTTGTGTGTGTGTGTGTGTGTGTGTGTGTGTGTGTGTGTGTGTGTGTGTTTGCATTCATATTATTTCCCTGATGTTTAAAAAAGTTCACGTTTGTCTTGTAGCTTCTTTTTTTTCTTTTTTTCTCTGAGGTAGGATCTCACTTTGTAGCCCAGGCTTGCCTTGAGCTCACAGCAGTCCCCCTGCCTCAGCCTCCCAAGTTTTGAGATTATAGACATGTGACACTACACTCAGAGGCAGACCCCAAATGTGGAAGCCTGAAACAGCTCTCAGTCTGGAGACACAGGGTGCCTTGGGGGCTCTGTCTGCTGGGATCAGTTACTCTTGCCATTGGCCATCATGTGGGAGGATTCACAGTGGCTGTTGGGGGTCTTCAGTGGCATATCCAGGTCCAGTAGTGAGCAGAGTGGGGAGGATAAGTGCCAAGGTTGGCAGCGTGAGGCAGCTTGATCAAAAGCATGCATCAAGTGAAGGAGATTGTCAGTGGTGGGGACCAGGACGATTATAGGCATATGCAACATTTTTATAAGGTCCTGGGGCAAGAGTTTCAGGTTAGCACCTACAGTGAGATAAAGTAGCTCAAACATCTCATAACTTTAAATGACAAGAATTAGGCTTTTATGGTGAAGTCTGCAGAGGCTCTCTGATGGCTACAATGGGTTTTCACTTCTTCAGTGATATGACCCTCAATGGAGCAGGCCCAGAAACCACACAGGTAAACACTGTGATTCTCAGCAGTGAGAACTGTATGTTCCATGGCAGCTATGAGAGCTGTATAGATCCCAGTAGCAAAGTCCTCTGGTCTTCTGCAGCAGCCCAAGCATGACCAGAACACCACTGCCCAACTGAGGCAGATAGCTCCTGCCCTTTGTCTTTGTACCCAGTCATGTTCAGATAGCTCAGCTCTGCAGATTTTCCTAGGAATCTTAGTGGAGTGAATGCTTTAAGGACTATGCTTGGGAAGCCGGTCACTTTTTCCACTGTACTTTTCCATATGTAGAAGACTCATGTACCAAAAATAGGTGCTGAGCCATGCCAGCCTGATGGAAGGATGGACTCCTGTATTATCCTGGAGCTGTTTTTGCTCATGGGTAGGGTCTAGGTTTTGCTTTATTGGTAGAAAGTACAAATAACAGGATATCCTACACTGATCTTACAGATCTCACGCTCTCTGCTGTTTTTATTATTAATATCCATAAAATTAATTTCTGATAAATATTTGTGTTTAAGAAATGATTTTTCCATCTAGTTTATGCTATTGTACCATATTTATAAATTATTATCTCTTCAATATATTATAATTATAAAAATCCATGCACAAAATCTCCCTTTTTATTTTGCTGTTTTCCGTAGCTATAAACTATTTTCTGATATTTAATCAAATGAATTCACCAGTGTAGGGTTAAGTTTCTGTACACATTTAAGTAAGAGAACAATTTTCTTTTCATGTTTAATATTCTTATGTAGTCTTTTGAATCTAATAAGTTTTCAACATGGAAAATTCTTGTTTTATTTTTTGCAAATGGATGCACAACAGGGGCTGTGTCCATGAAATACTGCATCTGAGTAGCCTGGGACACGTGAAATCAGTTTTCATGAGGCCTTTTAGCACCTAATGGCTTAGCCTGCTGACAAATTTCCACTTAAGAGAGTAAGTGATAGAGTATGTAAAAAAAACTAAACTATTTTAATTTATTTTAAACTCATTTGCCTATTGATTCTTTGTTGAAGATATAAATTTGGAGATAGACTTTTATACATTTCATTTTATACAACTAAATATTCAAACTATTTCCTGTTGAAGCATGTGCAGTTTTTGAAACTAGTAGGAATATCTGGATGCCAATGGTTGATAGTGGTTTTCTAGAAGATGTGTTAGAAAAAAAGTGAAATGAAACTCCCAATCTATGGGTTTGTCTAAATGAGGGGGAACAAGGCTAAAGAAATGCTTCATCAGATTGAACTATTTTCTGTTGTGAACTGGAACAGGAGCCACTGTACTATTGTGAGATGTGGGCCTTAGGAGGTCGGGAAACGTACATTTAAAGAGGAGGAGAGGGTCTTGGATCTTTGGGTGCATTCATTAGGATTAAAGTAATCCTAATGGGGTTGATTGATGCTTAGTAGGCTGGATTCTGGATTTAGACTACAGATGTTTGAGAATAAATAAAAGGTCCACTTTTCTTATAGTTTTTACTGTATTTCCTTAAATGTATTGAAAAGCTAACCTTAAAATAAATCAATTTTAATGGAGTTCAAACTGCTGATGGGAAGTAGACAAAGCATGGAAATCCTGGAGACTGTTAATTTGCACAAAATGGAGTAGAAACCCCTCCCTCAAAGCACAGCTACTCTGCACTCTCAGACCTCAGCTATAAGCTTCAGAACCCAACTTGTCCTCTGCTGTAGTACTAGGTACATATTCATCTGTCGTGTTTATTTGTTGCTCTTTGGAGCTGACAGTAAGCCTCCTTAGTTTACAGAATTAGAAAGAATAACATTGTTTTCATTTGGGGAAACTGAAAACTGAACCTCTCAGTTAGGCTGTTAGAAATGGTACCTATCCCGACTGATGTCCAAGCTCTCTACTCCATCGCTCCCTATCAGTTGTGCAAACCTGTAGCATGGCTCCCTACAAAATGCATTCCAGGGACTACAGCCTGAGACCATGCTGATTCTGAAGCTCTTCCACTGCTGTCTCTTTGTCATAGGTATTGGATCCCAATCAATCTCTTCTACTTCTAATTCCAGTTTAGTATCAGTATCCAAGAGGGACCTCATAGAATCACAATACAGATTAAACTATGGTATTTTGATAGGATGGATCCTTTCTTTTAATCATTTTCATAATTTTCATAGGAAACAATGCGAATTTATTTATGCATCCCCACACACATGTCATTAACTTTCAGATATTTTAATTTTAAATTATTTTATATGACATTAACTCCAAATCTTTGGCCACATTAAGTTTTTACAATCCATTAACTTTGAGCCATTTGCTTAACAAACTGATAGACTATTAAGTAACATAAGAATGTGGATGAAAGATGAGCAGGTTTCAGGGAATCCCTAAAAGGCTTGAAATGAGATGAGAGAACCAATGAAGAGAGAAAGAAAGAAAGAAAGAAAGAAAGAAAGAAAGAAAGAAAGAAAGAGAAAAATTGGGAGGGAGAAAAAGGGAGATGGGGAAGGAGGGGAGAAAAGAAGGAAGGAGAAAGAAGAAGAGTTCAACTGTACTATGGATTTAATTTATATCTCATTGCTCCAAATCTAAAGGGTTGTAATCATATAAATATCATTTCTATGACAACATCTTGATTACTCATCCTAACGTTTAAACTCTGAGGCTCCTCTATTGTTTAAAGTGAAGAGTAAAAAATGACTCATATTATTTAACTGTGAAATATTATTACTGATTTTGTATGTTCACTACAAAGTATATTTGATCAAGTTTTTGGAAAAGAAAATTCATATTTTAAGACAGAATTTTTATTTCTTTTTTATTCTTTATTTTTCATTGAACTCACAATCTTAAAAAGTAACACTTACGTGCTGGTAGTTCTCCTTTATGTTGTATTTTTTCATATAAATAAACATTTGTCCAAGCACCATTCTTATAAAATTTGTTCCATCTGACTTTTCCAAAACTTCATATGTGAGCACATCTTTACATGATAACTTCTAAGAATTGCCCTATTTTAAGACCTTCCTGTGAATCAGTTCATGCATGGGCTGCAGAGGGTAAACTAGACACCAGGTTTTTCCCATGAGTCAGCACCATTCATGGATGGCAGAGGAAGAGAACAAGCAGTCAGTAAAAGGCAAGCTTTCCCTGTGAATTGGTGCCATGTGTGGGCCACTAGGGGAACAGCCAGACACTGACCTTTTCCTGTGAGTCAATGCCATTCATGGACTGTGGGGAAAGAGAACAAGAAGTCACCAGGAAGAAGCCCTCCATGAGAATCAGTGCCATGTGTGGGCCACTGTAGGGGCGAGCCAGATGCCAGCCCCTTCTGATACATGAGCTGGGAAACAAGACGAACCAACCCCCTCACCCCACCCTGTAAGAAACCAGCTGAACCAGAGAAACACAGGTTTCGATGATAGCTATGTTGAGGTAAAATACAATCTAATGCTTGTAGTGTTTAGAGTTTCATTGACTTTGCAGGTCTAAAGCTGGTAGTCTGATTATCTATTCAGAGGATGGCAATATGTAGTGTAGCATCTATGAGGAGATCTCCTTCTGAGGGTGGTAGCCATTGTTGATTCTCTATTGTCTTGCTTTGAAGTTCTGAATCATTTTCATTGTTTTGCTGGGTTGAGTCTTGTTCTGTTTTGTTTTATTTGATTCTATTGTATCTGATGGCATGGGCAGCCATTTCAAAGATGACAAGATATACAATGGTAGCCATTTTGGATTTACTATTATCTTTTTTTGAAGTCCTTTATTGCATTCATTGTTTTGTTTTTATTGGTCCTATTCTGTTCTGTTTTGTTTGATTTTTACTATGTCTGAAGGTATGGGTAGCTATTTTGAAGACAGCAGGAGGCATTGTGGTAACCATTGTTGATTTCCTATTGTTTAGAAGTCTTGTGTCACTTACCCTGGTTTTTGATTGGCTTCATCCTGTTTTGTTTGCTTGATTTTATTCTCTTTAAAAGAAAAATAAAATAAAAAAGAATCTCCCACATTTTACACTTGTCTACATCATGGCTGTATTAATGAATCAGGTAATGTTTACTTAGCTAAAGACTCATGTTTATAAAGTATGTAAACTAAAGTTTTGAGGAAGCACAAAAGCTTAAAATCATTCTTCCTAGTATAAGATTTTAGGCTCTATCATTTTTACAACTGTTTTATTGCATAAGAACTTCCAGATTATTTCTAGTTAAACTCTTACTAATTCTATTTGGATTTTGTTCTCAAAACTTCATACTAAATTCATAATTTTCTTTTATACTTCATACTAAATACATAATTTTCTTTTATAGGTGAATTACAAAGGTGATATTTTTTTCACTTGTCCTGTCAGTAATATAATTTTTTTCAAAAGTAAAGCTATGTGTGTACTATCTTTGCATGCAGCATCTTCAGTAAGATGAGTTGATGAATTATTTATTAGTCAGGAAGTCTCCCAGATGTCCACATGTGTTGATGCTGGTGTATTCAGGAAAAAAATTGTTTACATTATATGTATACTAATCATAATTATATGTAGCAAAAGAAACAATCAATATCCAACATATTCCTTATGTTGTCACCATTTCAGCCATCTCAAAATGTTGGTTTACTACTAGTCATCTACAAAATAGTTTAAGGTTACCTTTTATATTGTTGCATTTTGCCTGATTATATGGCACAGAGAAATTACAAGTGTAGGGAAAGATGAAATATGGCAGTACCCAAGCATTGTCAAATGATACCAAATCCAATGCTGCAGGATGCTGCCAGTCTTTAAAAAAAGAAGTCGAACTAATCAAATATGTATTTGGGTACATATTATGTCCACGAGCCTCTTGTGAGTCTGTATTTTCATATATGTGGTTTAATGTATGTCATGTTTGTGTCTGACTGTCCCCCAAAGCCTTATATGGCCATGTGGGTGGACTTGTGGAGTTTGTGATTGATTCATTGTCCAACGCTGCAATTATGAATGTAAATGCTACGCTCAATTTAGGGTGGGTAGCCTGCATACAATATAAGGGATGCAAGGAGGCCTGCTTTCTCCTTCTTCCTGTCTTGTTACTTTGGGTATCTTCCACCACCATGAACGACTGCACTTCTGCTACACCACCCTGCCTTAGAGCAAACTGATTACGGCCTGACACCGCTACCAACTGTGATCTAAATAAACCTTTCTCCTTTTAACATTGCATGTTGGATATTTTGTCCCAGCAACAAAAAGTAACTAATATTTTATTTTAAAATGTTGAATAAGTTTATAGTATGAAAGTTAATAATTTAATGCCATCAGATATATACTAATATTTTATTTTAAAATACTGAATACATTAATAGTATTAAAATTAATAATTTAATGCCATCAGACATATGCTTCCATTTGAGTAGTTAGGACAATCATCACACAATTTGTCAGGGTTCTTTATAAAAACTTTTCTACTAAACTTTGAAAGGTGAGATCCAATTTAAATGCATAAAACTTAGACATGTTTTTCTTTTTTCTCTTTTTCTCATTTTTTTGGGGGGTCATTGATGTGTGATTGCAATTTCTGCTTATGAGACTGATTTTCAGGGGTGAAGAGGTTTGATTCTGTGAATCTGAGTTTAGAGTTAAGCTCCGTTAAAAATAGTTGCTCTGAGGAATATCAGATAGACTAGTATTTTCTATCCTTATTATCATTATGATGTTTTTTCCTTTATTTTTGTAGTACTAAAGATTGAACCAGAATCTTTGCACTAAGCTACAGCCTCTTTCCATTTCTTTATTTCTTTACTTCTTTATTTATTTTAAGTCAAGGTCTCACTAAGTCCCAAAGTTGCCCACGTTGGGTTTTCACTTGTAATCCTCTTATTCAGCCTCCCAGAGTGATGGAGTTTACAGGCACACACCACCATTTCTACCTTATTATTATTATTTTAAGATAATAATAAGATAAGATATTTTAAGATAACTGATCAAGTCTGAGACTTGATCAGTTAATTGGATCCCTTGCATTGAGGGCTGTTTTAGCCCAGGCCACCCACCATGCAGGGGAGAAGCTCCTGTGCATCTTTGTCATTGCCACATTGGAAACAAGGAGAGACCTGCACCTCACATGGTGGGCAGTGACCTTGGGTCCAATTTCCTGAGGGCTCCTCTCACCTTCTGCATGGCCCTAAGCAAACATGGTGACCTGGTGCTGTAAACCCCTGCCCTCATCCCATAAACTGGCTACTTTTTGTCCACTGATCAGTTCTCCTTCATCCCTGCCCTACACTGTTAGCTTGTCAGGAGAGTGGATTTCAGAACACACACACACACACACACACACACACACACACACAGGCATTATATGCAATGGTGGTTTGCCTGACTTCAGTAATAAATTCATTACATCTGTGTATACCAAGACAATCATACCTAACCATCATGTACACCTGAAATAAAAACATGACTTTCTCAAGTACTCTTAGAATAATGCAAAACAAATGTCAGATGAGTGATATGCTTTCTAGGTGAGGGAAGAGGGAGAATTTGGGTCATTTTCTGAAAGGGATGAGGGTTGCAAAACTGCAGTTCTTTAAAGAAACAAACTCTTGATTTGCGCTGCCCTCCCCAAGAAGGAAGTACGTTAGCATCCAAGAGAAGCTGAGCCTGCCGTGACCCTGTGCATGCATCTCTCCGAGGTCACCAGGATATTAACAAGTGGATGATGGGCTACCCATGCAGTAAGCACTGCCCCAGCCCCGGCCCCAGTGGTGAGCTCCTCGAGGCCATGCCCCACTGTGCTATCACCATAAGAATCAGCCCCATGGGGAACAGAGATGGACAAGGGGCTCTGGGGCTGCAAGCACAGCTCACGTGGCCTTCAGTGCACAACCAAACATCTCGGCAAAAGGTGAGCTGGGCAGCAGGGTTTGAAGTCAGGGATTCCGCTGCAGAATGGGGTACCATTACTCCACCAAATACCATTCCAACATTGGTTTACATCATTCTTTAAAGGACAGATTTTATCTGATGTCAAAACAAGTACGCCCAGCAATATTTAGGAAATTTGGTCCCAATACTCCTGGGTTCAGCTAAGTGCATGGACTTCTATAACTTGTAATATTCATTATACTATTAACCAAAATGAAAAATAATAGGTTCCTTGGTTCTTGGGAACCAGTAGTAGTCACCTTTCTTGTAACTCAGACACAATGCCTGACACTCACAATTAAAAATGAGAGATCTAATACAGCTCATCATTTGGGAGAGTTCAGTCCATGTTCAGGTGACTCCAAGGCAGGAGCATCATGGCAGAACAGTGTGATAAGAGGAGAGATGCTGAATTCATGATGGCCAGGAAATAGAACAGGGAACAGTGATGGAGAAGAGCAAGTGACCATATATCATGCCCTAGATCAGATGCATATGTCACATGCAGACACACTCAAGAGTGTGCGCTACGAATCCACTAGGTGTTTCTTAATTCAGTTACATTGACAGATCAAGGCTAATGGCCACAGAGCTCATTTAACCTGGAAAAATAATTATTTTAGTACAGAAACCGTACACCTAGTTGAGTTTTTGATCCAGGTCTATCATTTAAATTGTAGCTTTCCTGTTATATATGTAGTGATAGCAAATTAAAATAGTACTTAAAATATGGATATCATAATGTTTATATCTATGGCTGGTTTATGATAACAGACATTTAAAACACATTGAAGACAAAATCTAATCATCAATATATTTGTATCATCCAAGTGATAATTTTCCCTTCATGGTTGATATACTTTATGTCTATTTAGAGAAATATTTGCTTATTTATGGAGATAGTCTACTGTACTGTCTTCTAAAAGTTTTATTTCTTTATCTTTTAATTTCAACTATATAATCCACCTGAAATTCTGTTTAGGATATAATTTGAAGAAGGGACAAATTTTGTATTTTTTCTCTGTAAAGACCAATGGTTAGAGCTCTGCTGTTCTCATAAATCTATCCTCAACTGTATTTGTGTCTTTCCTGCACCTCTTGCACCACCTCTGTCAGTGCCCATGCTAATGCTATCTCATATCAAAGACCTCATTCCAGTCCAGTGGAGTAAGCCTCTCCTTGTTTGGCTTATGCAAAATGTGTCTTAGCCATTCTTGGATCATGAGTCTCCATATACTGTTTAGAATCAGCTCATCTACTTGTGATGAAAAGAAAATCCATCGTGTAATGGACTTGGATTATATCAGTCTACGTTTAATCCATGAATATGGTATAGCTCTCTGTGCATTGTCTTTTATTCTCTATGATATTCTCTCTGTGTGTAGAGCACTTGTTCATTTCTTATTAGATTTTTTTCCTATTAAAATTGCTGAAAGAGCTGCATATGATCTCACTATTTTGATTCCACATTTTGGTTTTTGTTGTTACTTTTGGTTCTGTGCTTTGGCTTTGTGGCATGTAGCTTTGTTATTTACTTACAGAGTCTAAGCGTTTATCTCTATATTATTTCTGTTTTCTATGTATACATGTATAATCTTTAGGGACAGTGTTATATATACGTATCAGTGTAAGAGTTACTTTAAAATAACCTCTCTCATGGCTGACAAGGAGTTTTCAGATACTATGCTCAACTGAAAGGCACCCCACAAATAAGGAGGAGTGAACTTTAATAATGACGTCCAAATGGCCAGCAAGCACATGAAAATATGCCCTTTTCCCTAACTAATTCCAGACATGACAATATGTCCATTCAAAAGAATTTATGTTAAAAAATTCTATCATGAAGCTGTGCAATAAAGGTATGACGGATAGGATTTGGCTACACTGGTGGTAGGACCCACTTTGGCAAACTATTGGCAGTACTCACCAAAGCTGACTTCAAGCCACTTGGAGGTGCTAATTTGCTCTTGCGGCAGACAGGCAGGGGTGGCCCTTTGTAGCTTCTGTCTTTTCCTTGAGTGCATTGGAGCCTGATACCTGATCCTGCATGGCACCTGGCAGAGGTGAGGACTGTCACTCTACTACAGTGTCCCAAAAGGATCCATCTTAGTAGGGAGGAGAGACCTCTGCTGCCTCAAAGAAGCCAGACACATGGGGCTGCTTGTTCCAATTCAGGAAGGTAGAGAGTTTCAGGTAGCCTCTAAGGGCCCTAATCTTATAGGTTCACAGAACTGAACCCCGACTTCAGCCACGTTATCTTGGAGGATACCCCATAGCTCTAGGAAAAGCAAGTCCCACACAGCTCCTGGTGGTCCCCTTTGAGAGGCTATGAAGACCACGGAGCCAAGGCGGGCTCATTTGACTCACAACACAAATTTTGTGTCAATTTGTTATGCAGTAATAGAAAATTAATTCAATCCAAAAGAAATAAGCTCATTTGTTCATCAAAAAATGAGTGTAGCATGTTTATCTCACCTCTACGCAGAAAATCCCAAACTAAAAACAACCCAGATCAACCAATGGGAAAACGGATAAACGTGTTACATGCACAAGCACTAGATTAGAATGAAGTGGTAAAGAACAAAAGGCTGATAAACTATGCATAGAATGCTCTATGAAAAGAAGTCAGACTAAAAAAAGAATTAAACCTATGCATCTACCTGCAATTAGGAGCAGAAAAGCAGTGGGGTAGTGAGTGGTCTCACTGTGGGCACCTGTGTCAGAGAGGTGAGAATGGTAACTTGGCAGGTCCTTTCCCAGGAGTTTGAAGTGCTCCTTGGCATGTCCTGGATTTTGTGAAAGTCTGAACCGCACATCCGGGGTCACTATGGTTTTTTGTTTGTTTGCTTGCTTGCTTTTGTTTGTTTGTGTGTTTGCTTGGTTTGATACTGGGAATCGAACTAAGGACCTTGAACTTGCCAGGCCGGCACTGTGCCACTAAAGTAAATCCCGGCCCTGTGTTTTGTTTTTGTAAGACAAAGCTCAGTTTGGAAAGTTGAAAAGTCAGAAAGAAGAGAGAGTAGATTAGATGTGGACGTGACTGTCTGCCATCGGGAGATTAGAGACATTCTTTCTCTCCCAAGCTCAGAGGAAGACGCTCATGTGCAGGATAAAACATGAGAAGGGAAATCTGGGGTTTGAAGCAAGTCACAGAAATTTGCCTGCATCACCCTGGCGCAGTGGGAGGAACTTTGACCTAAATCCTGGGCTGTGGCAGGAATCTCCCCTCAGACCATCCCTGCCTTTCCCACCAAGACTGCCCCATGTCAGCTGCACTGAGTTTAAGATTGCCACAAAATGTCTAGGTTTTAAAGTGCTTTAATATTAAAGACACTCCAGTTCTGTATACAGAGATAAACAAAAGGAGCTGACACTTGTTTCTATTTAAATGTGTGCAATGATAGATGGCAAAGAAACAGAGTTTTCAGGAGAAAAACTTAGAATGATGGTGGAATCGCTTTCCAAAACAAGCACTGGGCCTGGGAACGTCCGTTGGAGCAGCTTGTATTTTGGATGGAGCTGGGCGGCAGAGCCCAGCGCTTGCACTGTCCGCCCAGTATACTGGGTGGCCTGAGCCAGTGCTCAGAGACCCCACTTCCTGAAAGGATACACTGGCCCCGAGCCCCACTGCTGAACCAATGGAGTGTCAAGGGACCAGGGTCAAGTGGAGTTCTCGCGGCCCCTTCCGGGAATTTGGACCATGACCATGGACCTTAATAAATGTACTGTGGCTATAGAAGTATTTGGACATCCACCAAGATAGCCCAGCTGCCTCTCCTCTACAATTCTGCAGCTTGGCCTTAGATAATGACTGCATTGCAAACTCAGAAAACTATGTGACCTGCCCCGACCAAGCAGCCACTTGGGGCTGGGAAGGGCTCAGCATTTACAATATTACAGGAGAAAGACCCTCTTTGTATCAGACCAGTAGGACTCCAAATCTTACTTCCTTTATTACTGTTTCATCTTAGAGAAACTATGTAACTTCCTGAGTCTTACTTCCCATGTATCCAAAGCAGGGAAAGTAAATCCATCTGCCAGGGCCAGATGGTAGATAACTCAAAGATACTGGCTGGCAATCCTGTATGTAACAAGAAAGTAATATATTTGTTTGTTAAAGAAAAAGTGTATTTCTTAAGTAGAAAACAATGGATTCAATGGGATGATGTGGATAGAACATATGCCTTTAGTGTAGTATGTTGAAAAAAATTGCTTTGGAGTTGACATACAGTAGTAGTGATCCCTGTTTGTCATTAGCATCTGGTGTATACTTTCATTAAAGAATATTCTTTACTTTCCAGCCAGGGGTTTACCCAAATATTTTATATGCAAAATTAAATCTCTTTTCCTAACATAAGACCACACTTCCCATTGTGACTTGTGGTGCAGAGGAAGCCATACTAGCCGCATCACTTAGGTGTCTTTCCCTCCCTTCTCCCCTTCATCTCTTGGAGCTGCCATAAATCAATCACACACATACTCATCATTTCTTTTCTGGAATTTGATCCTGGCATATTCAGAAAAAGTGCTAACGAAAACACCTTGAGCAATTCAAAATCACACCATCGGCTATCCTGTGCCGCCCCAGAAATCAGGCAGGGTGGATGCTTCAAGCCCACCTGGATTAAAGATTTGGTCATCAGCCTAGGAAAACTGTGTATAAAATCACTGTAGAAGGTCAAAGAATGTCCAGAAGCTGGTGAGGGTTTGGAAAAGGTAACATACTTATTGCTTTTGGCTATGCCTTCTCCAGGAATAATTAATTAAATAATATTGAAGTTTCTTGCTGCTTCCCATAAAGAAGTCTTTACTTGTAATGAATTTACACTTAATTGATTAAACATTAGTAGAAAATAGGACAATTGGAGAAGGTAAATTCAACCTGTGTTAACAGAGGTTCAGTGAAAATCTTAACAGAAGTTCAGTGGAAAACAGAGTCTAGATACAAACCAGGGCTGTAGAACTGCAGGACTGACCTCGCTGTCAGAAGAGCCAAACACCTTGATTTTGTGTTTAGCGTGTGGCCCACACCTCAGGCAAAAGGAAGATGGGCTGCAGACTTGGGGTCAGCTCTGACCTGCTACCATGGCAGAGAGTTTTCCTATAGCAACATGGTCCCTGCTCTTTCACTCTTACATGTCCAGAAGCAAGGAAACTGTACAAAGCTTGTATAGAAGATATTTACACAACTGAGTGTCATGGTCACATTCTTTAACTGCTAATAAAAATATGGATAGAAAATAAAGATAAAGGAAATAAAACAGCACATTTTATGATGTAGCAGGGTGGCTCCTGCCCTCTGACAGAACCCCTGTGTCTTCTCTGCACTGACTTGTGTGGGCTGCAAGCGTGTGGTTGGGAGCATGAGCACACCAGCAGCCTTCCCTTAGCACGTAGGGTGAGTTTACTGGAGATACGCTAGCAGACGTGGAGGGTAGCATGAACACTGTTTGTGATATTAAAGTTCTTCTGGATTTCATGATCAAGCTGCACAGAAATTTGCCAAGAGAGCAGGAGAGCGGAAAACCTGGCTGTGGCTTAGCACCATTGTTCTGAGCTGTGCAGCAGACCTAGGAAAGCTAAGAGTGGTCAGCCGTCCCCATGCAGGGCCCTGGAACTCACGATGGAAAAAATAGTGAGGCATGGATGACATGCAAGGCGTAGTAGGATTAGGTTACGGATTGCGAAGTCAGAGGGAGAGTGGGCTGGGGTTTGGTTCATTCCTTTCCTCCTTGACTTACTCTGCCTCAATAATATAGTTGTTCACAACTGATTACTGCTTGCACTATGTCTGCATCACAAACATTTGGGGTGAATCAGATTATGTTACACTTATTATAACATTTGGTTTTAAGGTTGACCTGAATGCATGGCCTTCAACCGTGTGGTTTTCTAAGTTAAAAGGATAAAACTGTTACATTAATGTCATTTGAAATCATCTTCTCATTTACAATTGCATCTAGAACCAAACAAAAAGTTAATTGTCATGGTTTTTTAAGTCCTCTTTTTTCCCCTCCAATATATCTACTTTTAAATTTAAACATGATGAATGTGAAAAGGTATGTTAGATGGATCTTCATAAATATTTCTTGTATTATTCAAGATTAGGCAACTGTAAAAATAATTATTAATACGTGGACTCTTGAGTTTCATTGTGAAACACTTTCTCCTTTCCACTTGTGCATTTGTTTTCTGTGTGTACCTAAACCTGTGGCAAATAAAATATCCCTTACATTGTTTAAAGCTAAAAATATGTGCTACTAACTTCTCCTTAATTTAACTGATAAAAAACCCATGAAATCATTTAATGTGTCTGGAATTCATACAATATAATGGAAAATATTATCTCTTTAATGGTTTTTGAAGACCATTACATAAAAGTAATCCATGCAACTGTGCATATTTTCCTTGTTAGCAGCTGGGAGAGGATTTTGGATAAACGAAGAGAAGCAGGCTTTAAAACCAGGGGGCTGTTCATGGTCTGCTCACTCACATCCTGCTGGTAAGTGCTTCTCTTTCAGAATAAAAATTTACTGATCTGGCATCCCTCAGTCTGGGCTTTCCACACTTAGATGCTTATCCACAAAAAGTTTATAGTTAGTTGTGTCTGTTTTTCATTAAAAATACCAACAAAATTATACTGCATTAAATTTATAGGAGTCTAAACACTGAAGACTCTCATTGCTAGACAGTTAATTGTAGAGTCATAGAACTGAACCTCAGAAGGATTTAATCCAACCAGAGAACAACAGAGCTGGCAAAGAACTTCCCACCAGTTTGTCTGCGAAGGGTGCTGCAGGGTCTGTCTTGCCCTCTTTACATGGAGGAGACTGCAGCACACTGCCAAGGACGGTTCCCAGATGCTGAACGTGGGACCAGGGCATCTCTAGGCCTGGAGATCCGTGGGTTGCTGGCAAGGCCTCAGGGACCAGGCTCTGAATGTCCCCAGAATGCATCCTGCAGGGACAGGATCCCTGTGCACAGAAAGGAAAAGTGGAAGGGAACAGAAGCAGTTTCCTGTCCGTCCTGGCCAGGCCTTTTCACTCCCTCTCTGGGCAGCAGGAAGACAGGGAGGACAAAAGGCTGGTGGGCTGCATCATCACTGTCCTGCCACGGCGACTGTGCTGTGATGCTAGGGCAGGGAGATGGCTCGGACACATTGGCACCTCACTCTGATAATCTGATGAGGAAAACTGCTGTGTATCAAGGAAAGGAACACAAGGTGGACTAACATAGATGACAAACATGAATTGTAAACCCTTGGGCAACCATTAAAAATTTTCAAACGAGTGATGAATGATGGATCAGAAAAGATGACTAAATGATGACTTTTAAATAATCAATTTACCTACTAGAAGGTAGACAAGGTAACAAAGAGTAAATAGAACAAATACAAAACACTAAGATGGTAGATTTTAATTCAATCATAACAATAACATTATTAGTGTGTGATCAAAATATATGGGGAATGTTTAGATTTTTATTTATTGCAGTAAATTTCCCACTAATTCCTCTTAAAATATTCCTCCTTGCTTCAAACACACTTACTCTATTGTTCTTGCCACTTTCTGAAGCAGAAAGTCCTCTTGCCCAAGTTTCACTCTAAGGTGTTATCAAACATAAGTGACTGTGGTTGTCAGATGCCATCCAAGGGGAAGACAGGTTCCTAATAACATGACGGTGTGTCCGCATGCACCTTACTTGCTAGATCTGGCATTTTGAGACTTCTGTCTCCTCTCCAGAGTCAAAATGCCTTTGAAAGGTAAATGTTTTGAATTGATTCAGGACACAGAGTCAGCCAAGACAACATAGTAAAAACTCATGAAAGAATACTTCCAGAATGATTGGATGAGTGTGTCTGAAGATAGTGCAAATATTTTGAGGAAGGTTAATGGGAACGTGTTTTTTATTATAATTTTTTAAAATTTAAACTTTCACCATATTTTTGATCACATCTTCTTTGTGTGAATGTTCCAAGAACATTTATTAAAATCTTAAGATTTCCAGATTGAATTTAAAAAGAAAAAGAACCCACTATGTTTTCTGTGAGAAAGTCTTTTCAAGTATAAAGACAAAGATGAGATGGGTTAAAGATGAGATGACAGAGAAGATATACCATGCACACACTAACCAAAGAAGAAAAGGAGTAACCACATTAATACCACAGTAACTTCAGAACAAGGCTTACATGTAGGACAAACAGTGCTGTCGATAAAGTATCAATTTTCTACAATCTAACAATTCTTCTTATGTCAGCACCTACAATAAAGTTTCAAAATGCATGATGCAGAAACTAATAGAACTCAAAGGAGTAAGAGGCAAATCCACAATTACACCTACACAGCTTGACTCTCCTCACTTCATTCTTGATGGAATAGAGAGACAAAAGTCAATATGGGTATAGCTGATAGAAACACCACCGTTAGATAGTCTGGTCTCACATCAGACTCTGACCCAGATGTATTTTTGGGCCCCCCACACACTCAGGAGGCATCTGTTCTATTTGGGGTTTGTCCCTGCTCAGCCACATATGTATGTGGCTACCAGGTCACCAACATCTTGGTTTAAGAGAAACACAGCAGGTCAGCAGTTCCTTTTAAGCAAGGTACCTTATGCAGGGAAATCCAGGAAGTGACAAGACAGGGGGTCATGATTTCTGACACTTTATGACAGCATTGAAATTAACATGGCGCTTTAATTAAGAAGAATTTGCTACCCATGAATTGTATCTTGTGGATTAAGGCATTCCATTTTATGTAACATCTCCCACTCACAAAGTCACATGACGTACCGTTATGGCTTGCACTTAGATCTCCCCCCAAAGCCTCATGCAGTCATAGGAGGGAATTTTTCAGAAGAGGCTGGATTTAGAGTGTGTGACACTGGAATTGATTCATGGTGAAATGTTAGAATCAAGGGTACTGTGATTAAGGGTGTGAGTGCTCCCACCCTAAGTGTCCTGGATAAGACAGGAGAGGTAGAAAGGTCTGTGGTCATACCTCGCTTGCTCTTGCTGTACACTATTTCTCCTCTGTGATGCCTCTCTGCCATACTGCCCTGCCTTGGAGCCAGCTAACTAGGATCAGAAACCTCTGCAAAAACTGTGAACTAAATAAATATATCCTCTTTTAACTTTGGATGTCATGTATTTTTGTGTCAGCAGCAAGAAAAATAACTAAGACACTACCAATCTAGAAACTAAAGAAAGTAAGAAACTCACATTAAAATAATAACAAGACACCATGAAGTACCATTGGATCCACACCAAATTGTCATAGATTTAAATTCAGTAATAGCAAATGGTGCTGGAAGTGAAAATTAGCAGACTTTCTGGAGGGCAGTTTGACTTACATGACAAGGATCGTGCACATAGTTACATGAATTGAATTATATTTCTACTTTTAAAGATCCAGAATAAGGAAATAATTTAAAAATTGGTCAAAAATTCATGTAAATCCATGTTTATTGCAGTATTACATAAGACGGTACAAACTGTTGTAATCACCCTACCTCACAGAGGGAGACGTGTTCCTGCAAAATTCACAAGCTGAGGTTCTCCTCCCTGGTGACTTAGAAGCAACTCTGAGTTAGGGTCTTTGGAGAGGTAATCAAGTCAGGATAAGGTCACGAGGCTGATTTCTGATCCAACCTGGCTGCTGTTCTTTTGAAAAGGGGAATTTGGACACAGACACACAGACATCATACAAGAACACTGTGTGAAGACGCCAGCAGGGTTGGGCTTAAGCTTGCACAAGCCAGGGAACACCAAGGATTGCCTAAACCCTGCAGAAGTTAGAGAAGGGTCTGGAACACTCTCTCCCTCATGGTTCTCAGCACAAACCTGCTTTGCCAGCACCTTGATCTCTAATGTTCAGCCCTCTGGTACAGGCAGACAATAATTTTCTATCTTCAGACACATAGTTTGTGGTCCTATGTTATGTTACGGTAGCCCTAACAAACTGGAAATATATAATCATCAGAAAATGAGCAGTAACTTCATTTTCTAACACACAAATAAACACACAAAAGGTGCATATACACCTAACAGTACCTCTTCACATTTAAAGATCACAAATTTGAAAAATGTCTGAAGCCATCATAAAATGTTCACTTTTTAGGAACAAGTAAAATGAGAGGTAAGTTATCTCATATTCATGTTTTACCTATGAGAAGCTAATTTTAAAACTAAAACATGTATTTGGATGGTGGAGACAATGAAAATTATCGAACCCTTTGTACCCTTAAGAGAAAAACACAAGTAATTCAGCTGGGAAATTTATTTAATTTTCCATATTCCCCATGCATATTGAAAATTCTGGTTTAATCAAAAATAAACAATCCTACTAAAAATAAAAATACCACTGAACAAACCAATCAACCACAAACAAGACACAAAGTGTTCTGTCTGGGACGAGAGTTTCTTTCTTTCTTTTTTGCCCAGATTTAAGGTTAAATGTATTTCCATGTACTCCTGGGATCCAAGAGACAGACAATCTTAATGTTTTTAGTTGGTCCCGTCAGCCAGCACTCTGGAACGCTGGGACAGAAATGTTGTCAGTATTCGTGACCAGCAGTGTGTTTCAGGTTCTTATTAGTCCCATTCAATGAACTGGATGAAACATTTGGTAAATGTGAAAATTATGGTTTATTTGGGGGCAGAAATAAGGAAAGGAGAAAAAGCAGATCAGTGCTCAAGGACAAAAGGGTGCTTTGAACGAAGAAGAGAAGCTTCATCCTGCAAGCTGAAGGGACCACGGCAAGAACAAGAGGATGGCGGTGCAAAGCCAGTCTCTGTTGAATTTCTTTTAGTTGAGCCAGGTGGTCCTACTTGATCTGGTGCTAGAAAATTGATCTGTGTCAGGCTCAGGAGCTGTTACTCTGCACTTGTAACCAAGTCCTATTTTGGCAGGTTATGCCCAACTGTTCCAGCAATTGCCATCCCCTAGTCTCCTACTTCATGCAAATTGCAAGTCTGAACCAAACCTAAGCAACTCAGTGGCCAAGTCTACCTTGTCTCAAAATAAGAAAGGACTGGGAATATTGTTCTCAGTGCAAAGGCCCTGGGCTGCAAACCATTCATGGGAAACCTGGGAGATGGAGACATTTGACCATTTCACTCCTAATCAATGTAGTACACTTAAACTTTGGAATAGTCTAGGGCTGGGGATTTAGCTCAGTGGCATAAGCACCTGCCTGGCAAGCACAAGGTTGTGAGTTCTATCCCTGGTACCAAAAAAAAAGAAAAGAAAAGAAAACATTACTAAAAAACATTGGAACAGTCTTGAATCCACATGAACTTGGGAAATATGTACATTTATTACGTAGAATTATTATGACATACAATCCAAAACTTTATTTAACATAGGAGAAACAGAACTTTGATTTGAAAAAGTTTGCAACCACAGAATCAATTGCTCACTTTATCAAACAATGTGCAAAAATCAAATCTGTTGACATACAAATGATGGACAGGTCTATGATAAAATGCTCAACATCATTAATCACCAAGGAAAATGTAAACAAAAGCAAGTGAACTTTCACCTCACTTCAGTAAGAATGGTTATTACCAAATAGACAATAAGCAAGTGCTGGTGAAGATGTGGAGAAAAGAGGACACTTGCTTTCTGCTGGTGGAAATGTAAATTAGAATAGTCAAGAAACAGAATCAATTTCAGTGTCCACTAGCTGGGCACAGGAACAGTGCCCCATGGAATATTATTCAGATATAAAAACCATGAAGTCCTGTTATTTGTGACAATGTAGAAGGAAATAGAGGCCTTCATGTTGAGGAAAATGAGCTAAGCACAGGAAGACAAGTACTACAAAATATCACTCATATATGGAATCTAAACAAGTTGATCTACTAGTGAAGAGCAGAATTATCGCTACCAAAGAGGGAACAGGGAAGGGAAGATTGAGGAGGAAATGTATTTTGCAAAGGAAAAATGCATTCTGGTCTCTATTGCCCAGTGGGGTAACTAGAGATAAAGATAATGTACTGATTTTTTTTTAACAAAATCAATAGGAAGGTTTCTTTTAAATGTTTCCATCATTAAAAATAAGTTTTGAGGATAAAGATAAGCTCAACCTGATCTGAACATTACATGATATACACGTGTCAAAACATTACATGTACCCCATAAAAATATGTAAATGTCATGTGGCAGTTAAGAGTCGTGACAAGTACCTGCAGCCCTCCCCCTGCCCACACACCTAGAAGTAAGGATGTCACACTGTGGAGGTAAATAGACCTTCTCATCTCTGTCTTCACTTCCATCATGGCTGTTTGCTCAACATGCATTTCTAGAGCTCGGCCCGCCTTGAGGAAGTGTCTCTTTGGGGACTGAGCAATGTCTCAGCTCCCTTTTCCCCCAGCAAACTCTGTAGACAGTAGGACTCTTATCCAAAGGTCACAGCCACCTAAGTCCAGACATATGTGTGTATTCTCCTGCTGTTGTATTTCTGGTAGTACAACTTTCTTTAAAACTTGGTAGATTTATTGCTGAATTGATTCAAGACCAGTTGGTGTGCCAACAACCAGACCCTCAGTTCTCCTTCAAGCTCCTCAACTCTGTGTGCTGCTTATGTGCTCTTGCCCTAGACGCCCTTCTCTGCTCAGGTACAGGGATGAGGGAGGAGGGAGAGTGGCACCCACAGCCTCCTTTTTCCAGGCCACTGGTTTCCAGGCCACCAGAAACCTCTGAACCAGCACCTCGATCCTGCCTTTGCTCAGATTTATGAGTGCCTACAATGTTCACAGCGGCAGGGTGACTGGGTCTGGAGTTTTTGCTTTGTATCGAATTGGTTTTAGTTTTTCTTTGTCTCTCAATGACCGTCTAGATTATGACTTTGCATTGCTGTTTTGACTCCTGTGACTCTATAAGTCCTCTAAGTCTGGTCTCTCTCTGGTCTTTTTTTATTCTTGCTTATATCTGGGCACTTCTGTTTTTTTATTCTTTAGCTTGTTCTGTGGGGCCTTGTGGGCACAGTCAATTAGCAACTGATAGCATCTTACTGCCCTGCCCTCTCTGCTAGGACCACAGGCCCCATGTCACTTTATCTCTGGTGTGGGAGTGGCAGTGTCTCACCTCCCTACACCAGGGGTGCCCAGCTCCTAGATTCCAAACCAGCCTGCTTGATGCTATTTCACTGCACCTCAAGCTGGTGCTCTGCATTTTAAGACAGCATAACAAGCCTTTTATGTATTTCAGCATAAGCCAAGAATAGGTTGTGATAGAAATTCCTGAAAAAATACTTACTTAATTCAAGTTATGAAAGCTTATTTTTCAGGTTGTGAGAGAGATATTAGAGACGCAAAACCAATGGAGTAGTCATTACTTTGATTTCTAGTATTCATGATGTTGGAGAAAAGAGTTCTTGATTATTTCACCAAACATTTCTCAGGCCAGAAGACACTCATCTGTTTAGGCCTAGATAGGTGGTTATGCCATGCCTCCTGCACAGGAAACAGACACTTAGAAATGTCTGAGGAAGTACGCTGATAAGCCAACCCTTCCAAAACACCGTTATACCTTGACTCTTACAACAGCGGTGATAACTTTTCCACTATATTAACCCCAAAACAAGCTGGAGCAGGTTTCAAATATGATGACTTTCATAATAAGTAGAACTAGTCAAGAGAGAAAATGGCTTGAATTCCCAATAGACAGAAAAAGCAAATGCGTTTTGCATTCAACAATTTACTAATTCATCATAATTTTTGTTCTTGACTTGGTATAGAATAGACCACGTGATTTATTAAACATTTGTCAATTAATGGTCAGTGGCTCCAATGTCATATCACAAAAACGTTGGACATCAGTTTACCAAAATAAAATGAACTCTATCCTGCCAATCTTGCTTTTCCCCAAATTCCCAAGTCCCTTGGCACAAGAAGAGCACATAATTTTCTTTCTTTCCACGTACAATTCCATTGCTTGCAATGACATGTGACCTGTAAGTCACCCCCAACACCCCAACCCCCACATGAATGGTGAGTAAGTTCTCTCAATGCCATGCAGGGTCCAGGGCTCTTACTGAAGACACAGAAGCAAGTCTCCTACTGCTTCAGAGGTTTCTCTGAATGTTTCAATTTGAGTGATGCCCCTTGATTGTCAAAGATTGTCCATGCAGCAAATCTGAAGTTCTGGTTCTGTAATTACTGTACTTTTTGTCAATTGTGTGATAAATATTGAAAATACAAAACCTAAAAAGGTGACCACACCTTAGAACTTACTGATGTATGAAATTCCATAACACTTATGCTTAAATCATAGTGTATATGAAATTACGATTTTATTAGAAAGTGCTGTTACAATTTTTGTCTAGATGTCCCCCAAAGCCTCATGAAGGTATACAGGGGTGAGGGGGCGAGATTTTTTCAAAGGTGGCTGAATCTAGAACACTGGAATTAAGGGCATGTAGTCAGTAAACTGATTGGCTTAGCACCACCCTAATCCCAGCAGCCTAGAAAGAGTATCAAAGGGGCAGAAAGATGCTGTTAGGGTTGGTTATTAATTTTTTTGTCTTCTGCCCACCATGAATTATTCTTTGTAAAGCCACCCTCCTTGGAGTCAGCCCATTATGGACTGAAACTTCTACAAACTGTGAGCTAAATAACCCTTTCCTCCTGTAACTCTGGGTATTGGATATTTTGTCTCAGAAAGGAGAAAAGCAACTAACCCAATAATCAACCCTATTCCAGAGTCCTGTGGACAGTTCAAGGAATACAGTAGTAACTGCTTATCATACTATATTTAGTCCATTGACTCAGGAAGTACATATTTGAAAACATGAGTAGAAACAGAGAACCTGTTTTAGATAAAATCACCATAGTTTGCTTATTTAATAAGAATATGAAAAAGTATAATGTTTAGAGAAGCTATGAAGAACAGAGACAGTTTTCCATTAAGTTCTGTGAGTGATTAATACAGGCGTACCCATAAACTCCAGGCAACTGAAGTCAAAGAGAAGTGACAGGCCGATGGGAGCTCACACTGGGTGGGGTGGAGGCCCCAGCTGTCTCTCATTACTGAGGGAAGGACAAAGAAACAGTACAAAACCAAAGTTCATGCTAAGTTTTAGGAATCCTCCTCAATTTGCCTTCTATTTCTGTTCGAATCCCCCCTCCCATGGTACCTTGATAAAATTAACGTTCTGTAAAAACTAACAAAAGAAAGCAACTTTCAGGGGCCGGGGATTTAGCTCAGTGGCTTAAGCGCCTGCCTGCCAAGCGTGAGGTCGTGAGTTCGATCCCCGGTACCCCCCCCCAAAAAAAAAGAGAGCAACTTTCTGGAGATGGGAAAAGCACAAGACTTTCAAACGATCCTTCATGCTGTGCTTTGTGGATGTGCAGCAAAGAATTTCCACTGGAATGCTATTGCTGCTGATCTTTCCAGACCAGCATTTTTGGTGGAATCGCTGTGTAAACATATACATTCACCCTCAGTTTTCTGAGCTCCCAAACCAGGGTTTACTTCCTTTCTTATGACAGTGAAGAAGTATCATGAGGAATTTTTACTTTTTTGCTTGTAGTGGGTCATCAAAAAGAAATGAGCTCTTTAAAAAGCTTGTGGGTTGTTTGATATTTAATTTAACAGCACCCTAGAATTTGGAAAATTTTCTATTGCAAATAAGATAAGAACTATGTATATCTTTCACATTGTAATTATTTCCTACACTGAATACGTCAACAAGTATAAATTCTGGAAATTACTCACTTGAAGAGTGAAATAGTGATAGGTGTACTACATAAAAATCTGATGGGTCCGTTACAAGTTGATTATTATTTAGTAAGATGATGACATCTGAGGAATATGCGGGAAGGCATATCCTCTAATTTACTCTGGATCCAGCTATGGACATATCCTTGCTTTCCTGAATCCAAGTGGTAAATGCAGGCCGTGTGCTGCCTCTATACAATCAAGCAAAGGATGATAGGATAGAATTACTGCAAAACTGAGTCACGTGGGATAATGAAGAAGCAATGAGCACTTGGAACAGGACTAGGCAAAGTTGCACTTTCAAGAATAACTTGCAAAAGTTTTAAGAGTCTTTAGACCACTATACTGTTTTCCAAAAGATGCAAACTTTCTCCACACTGAAATTCACCATCCATTGCAGAGATAACTGAGATAGACAAGAACCAAGTTCCTGAATGATGCTTAGAGAATTACTCATGTGCAGTTGACCGTGCACACTCGTTGTCCCAGTCCACAAGCTGCTGTTTGGATTTTGCTGGAACATGCAGGGCAGGGGCTCCATGACTTCACATGTAATTCATTAGAGTGATTGAGCTAAAGATGATTTCACTGAACTAAAAATTTTTCTTTTAAACTTCCAAATATTGGAATAAGTTGTTCCCTCTGTAACAGCACAGGATGAAGACACCTCTGCCCTGCTTTCCACACTCCCAGGGCTGGGCTTCCTGCCACCCTGCGGCTTTGATGGTTTCTTTTCAGAGTCAGCCTTGTTGTTTTCATCAGATCTGCCTACAGTGGCTGCTCCAGGAGTGCTCATCACACTGCTGAGACTTCTTGAAAGAGCTTGCAGCCTGTCAATGAGTTTTTAAAGTTGTTGAATACTTAATTCAATAATCAGGTCATGAAACAGGAGAGCATAGCTGCTTTGCTCACCTCTGTTTCTCTGCACCTAACTCGGGGCATGGCCCACAGAAAGAGAACAGATTTTCATCTGGGAAAAGCTGCTTCTCTTTTGGAAAGCATTCCATTTGGGGTCACCTACTGCCTCTGTGACTCACTTTGAGCTTGCAAACAGCCAAGGGCCTTACCTTTCCATTTTCCCTGTTATAAGAAAAGTCTGCTCTTGGCCCCATTCACTGTCTCAGACTAGAATTGCAGCTATTTTTACTTTATTTCCTATACATTTTTACTTTTCTGCAGTAAGAATTTAAGATATGTATACCATTATATTTTGGTCATTATCTACCTAAAATATTTAGTATACATTTATTTTCTTGGCATACCTTCCTTCCAACTCATCCCACCACCACTTTCTACCCTAAGCTCCCTAGAGCTGGAAATACAGATGCTTCTGTGTCAAGAATTCTGGAGTGGAGAGCTTTAACATTAACAAAGTGAAGTACAAGTACAGAAATCAAACAGGTTACAGTTGTGGGATATGAGGACAAGATATGTAAGTCATAAGAAAGAAGCCAGGTTTAGCATCATTTAAGAACTCAATGAGGATGCCATGGAAGTGAGAAAGACTAGAAGAAAATGAAGCTGAGGAGAGAAAAGTCGATGTATGCTCTATGCTCTGTGCTCTATGCTCTATGCTCTGCTCTATGCTCTATGCTCTATGCTCTATGCTCTATGCTCTATGCTCTATGCTCTATGCTCTACACTCTATGCTCTATATAAGGAAAAGAAGCATTAGATCCTACAAAGGATGGTACATTGGGAAGCATCACACGCTATGTAGCATACTGAACAGGCTGTCAGAAAGAAAGTTTGTAGTCTCCAATTCACTCTGATGGAAATCTGACTTCCTTTTAGCAGATTCTCCAACTCCTCATTCTATATAATTTCACCTCCAGTCTTGTGAGCCATAGCTCACAAGTTGTAACCATTTGGCTTTCTCCATCACTCCCTGCTTACATTCACAGTCTGATTTCAAATCAGATTTTCCCTGGTTTACTCTGCTCTGAATACCATCACCTCATTCTATACAGTAGAAAAATTTTCCACCTGGGTCTTGGGACACTATTAACAATTTTTCTAAGGCTCAATTTCACCTTCTTAAAACAGAGATGCTAATAATCTCTAAAAAAGTATGTGATGAAAAATAAGTGAGACAACACATTAGGGAACATATTTTAAATGAGAAAACATCAGACTATGTAGCTTGTCTCCTTTACTGCTATTTTCCTGAAAGATTCCCAAACTGAGACTTCCTTCTGTAATTTATGAAGGCACAAGCAGAAATTCCTAGAGAATGTAAGTATAATTCATCATAGAGAAAGCCTGGATCCATCACACTGATAATAACAGATTTGAAGCCTCAGGATGATATTTCTGATAAAATTCCAAAAGGGCTGAAAGTTCCAATATCCCCAACATATTCAAAGCTTAAAAAGAAAAATCTTAGCCCCCCTTCTATTTTCCAAATCCCTTTCCTCTCAAATTTTCCAAAGTGCTAGCTGAAAGGCAGAATCAAACAAAGGAAATGTGTTTTTATTCAAGCAATGTTAAAATAAATATGTAATGATTTCTTGGTCAAAGTTTTTCTTTCCAAGATAAAAATAATTTGATTTCACATCTGATAGCTATTAATGTTGCTGTTCCAAATTTCAAAGCACAATATTCTTGCAGCAGTTTACAAGCTGATGAGTGAGCCCATGGAAGATTTGGACCGTGGAGGATGATGCCAACTAGAAGTCTCCATAATATGGCTGTGCTCCAGGAGGGAGCAGAGAATAGTCGCATACATCCTGGAGGCCCACTGCTTCAGAACTGTGCCCCAGCATGGCTCCCATTAGGGGGACCCCACCACACCCTTGCAGAGGCCATGCAACTTGCTGGTTCTGGTTCACTCCCTGGCTTGCTGATGTACCATGACTACAAGTGTCCTAGGAGACAGTGGGCCTGACACCTAGACAGCCCAGGTCTGATTGCTGTTTCTCCACTACCACTACAAATACCTCCCACTACTACTACTACTTAGTACTACTAAGTACTAAGTAGGTAGTATTACTAGTACTACCTACTACTTGCTCTCCAGCTGCCTGTCCCATAAAACCTGGATTTCTTATTTTGCCCCAACTGAACATCTTTTGCCCTTGGTAATACCTAGAAATGATAGCCTGTGTACATCCATGAATTCTTCATGAAATATCTACTATAGTCAGGTATTTTAGGAATAATTGTGTGTGGGGGTAGAAGAATATCATACTTTCAATGAACTTGAAACTCTACAGAAGAGGAAACAGCAGCCATGTAAGAACTACTGAATATGTAGCAGCAAGTCCCACCCTCCTGTCTAGCAAGGGGAGCATAACCAGCCTCCAGGGAAACCACGGTCAGAACCCAGAGAGCAGGCGTCCCATGAAGCAGCAGGCTGAGCAGCAACGATGAGTAAGGATGACAGTCATCCCAGGGGGCAGTCACCAGCTAGCAGCAGTCAGTTCAGAGCCTGCACGGGTGCACAAGCTTTGATCCTCAAATGTGTGAATGCTTAAATCAAACAAATTCATTATGGTCAAAGACAAATTTCCATTAATCCTCCCCAAATACTCCTCCGCTGTATCAGTCAGGGTTTACTAGAGAAATAGATGTAATATAAGACATACAACCGTGTAAGGAATTCCAAGACTGGCTGACAATGGTCGATCACACAGTTGAAGAAGGGAGCGTGCAGAGGGTGTCTGTGCGCTAGAGGTTGAAAGGTCCGGCCTAAGGGCTGGAGAGTACTGCAGTGTCCTGTGCAAGTCAGCATCAGGAGGCCAACCGGTCTTTGATGGAAGGCTGAAGAGTCTATAGAAGGCTGAAAAGCCCCAGGCAGAAGTCAAACAGTCTGTACCAGAAGCCATGAGACGATTTTCAAGCTAAAGGCAAAGACTGGCGCTCCCAGGAAGAAGCAGCAATCAGCACCCCCTCGTTTGCCTTTTATTGTATGCAGGCTGCTCCCCTGGGGTGGGTGTGGCACACACACCACCTGCCTGCCCTCCTCTTCTCAACAGGCTGAAGATGTTACAAACTAGAGACCTTGGCCCTAGTTTAACTAAGTGAGTCCCTAGTTGTAATCCCATGGAAATGTTATTCTAAGCTACCACTTCCAGTGCAATTAAAGTTCCGACCTTGTCAAATTGACACAATGAACAGTATCCTAGAACAGTAACTGCTTGTCCTCTACACCCCAGGATGTAGAGCTGCTGAATCCCTTCGGTAAGCTTCTGGACCTCTCAAGTTGACACACTGTATAAGCCGTAACACCCTCACTTTGAAAACATCTTTCTTGCCACCTTTTGAAGTGTTTCTGGAAGTCCTCTTTTGGGCATATCTTCAGTACTGTAGCACCGCTGTGACTGCCTTCGTGTCCTACATTAATTCAAAACATTTCCCTTTCACGGCCATTTTATCTTTGAGGAAAAGCCAGAGGTCATATAGTGCCAGATTTGGTGAGTAAAGTGAATAAGAATAGCTTTGACGTTTTTAGGAGCCTGCCTTTCTGTTGGACGCCACTAAACGGCAGTGTTCACTGCATTTTTGATCACACCTTATAAAGACACTCATGAGAGAGCACTTCTAAAACTGCTTCAGAAAGCAGCAAAGATTATAGGCTAAGCATGTTCAAAGCAAGGAGGAGTGCTTTAAGAGCAACCATAGCAATGTGTCTTTCACTGTAATGAATTTTTTAAAATGTGGACATTGACTACATATTTTGACAATCTCTTCTACATTCAATTTAAATCCTTAGATAGCTTTTAATGTCATACAAATTGAGTTTTTCTAAAGAATTAACTGTAGAAGTTATATATGGACATAAAGCTGTGTTCTAAAGTCTTGCTATCTTTCTGATTGAGTGAAGTTTAAAGCTTATATATTAAACTAGACAAAACTATGAAACAGTTTTCACATTTCTAGATTTCCCAAACTGCCTGAGATCAATATCCTCTCCCCACCCCCATGGAGAGGCTCTACTGTCTCCCCAGAGATCCACACAGCTTCCCCCATACCTCCTGTGGAAAGCCACCAGCTCCTCCTGACTAAAGGATCAATGCCATGCTGGGCTTCCTTTTCCTTTCATCACTCTCATTCTTGAGGCTGGCAGCAGAATCCTTGCAGGGCTTGAAGCTATGTGAGCACTCAGCTCAACCCAGTGTTTCCAAAGAAGTTTTGGGTCTATTCCATTACTGTGATTGAATTGACAAATTCCCATGGAGGACCAAGTGGACTTCCTACAGAGTCCAGCTCACAGTACTCGTGTATCTCCTGCCTTTCTCCCAGTCACTCATCCTCAAGCCATTATCTTCTTCACAAATTAATAAAATATGGGTTAGCACCTGGGTTGAGGCCCTTGTTTCAATAAACTTTCATCCTGACAGGACTCAGGACCCCTTAAGCCCTCATAATTATAAATATGTGTTAGTGTCTTTATTCTCCCAATGGATTGCACTGGAAGTGGTAGATTGGAATAACATTTCCATGGGATTACAAATGTAATCTTTCTGCAATGAGGACAGCAAAGAGATCTCTATATTTTGTGCTCAACATAGCCAGAATGCACGATTGTCATACCACAATGACCACTATCTACAATCAGGTGCTCACAACCCACTGGACCTTGCATGACAATGTTTAAGGTAGGTGAAGTATTTTACCAATTATAGTGCTCAGACACAAGTAACAAGTAGGAGTCTATTTGTCAAAGATAACAATGGGATAAGCTCATTCTTGATCTGCAGAGGAGAAAAATTTCAGGCTATTGATTATTAAGCTGTTAAGTGACACAGACATTAACGTGCCATCTAAGCAAGTTTTTAGGTTACTCCATCAGGTAGCTGCATTCTATTCTTCCTTCCTCAAAGCCAGTACACTTGATTTGAGGGTTTGGAATAACATAGTTGAAAGTTTTTATAAAGCTAAAACTCAAAATAAAAAAATCCATTCAAAAACTGCAGCCATGTATAACCTAGTAGAGGTGTCCCCCAGTCCTTGCACTATAATTTAGCAAAAAAAGCAGACCAGCAACAGATTACCACTACAAAGCACTGTACCTGTACTGCCAAAATGATGAAGAGTAAGACAACTGAAATGGAAAAGAGCACTGAGATAATCATAACGGAAGCATCAGGTCACCACAGTAACGTGTCTGGCTCCTGGAGACAAACACATCTTGTTTTAAAAGCACAGATAATCAAATGAGTTCATTTTTGCAAGATATTTGTAAAGTCTACTGCTGTGCTTCCCACAGCTCCTCCTTCCCCCATACCACAGAGTCAGCTTGGTAACAACCCCAACCTATTTCCCTGCCTTGAAAAAGACTAAGTACAGTGATATGAGAATACAAGCACAGCTAAAATGCTTTCCAGTCACTAAAGAGATAGATAAGGAACACCCGACTCATAAGTGCACACCGCTTTTAACGTTTTACTCTTGGAAGAACTGAGGCAAAGCATTCTAGACAACAGAGTCCAAAGTCTGTGCACACTTGGTTGTAGTTCAGGGCTTTCAAATGGTGCCAGGTGATGTAACCCATCTTCCTTGCACTTGTCTATCAGCAGGGCAATTCCTATATTTTGAATACATCTAAAGACATTCATTTCAGAACAAGCTCAGAGTAATCAAGACAGTGGGGATAAACACTTAAAGGATATCACTCAGTTATCTGGCATGGGCAGATATCCTAATTTAAATATTCAGTCCCAGGTCCCACCCCTTCTTTTCATGAAGTGATAAGACTCCTAAGTGAATTTCTATCCCAGAGGAAAGCACACTTAATAAATATCTGACTCAAATACTCCAAAGTGCCACAGAAATTTGCACCCAGTTTGTAGCATGATTGCAAGAGGCTATAACTAGGCAGATTTCTCACCACAATGTGGCTAAAATGCTCACTTGTCAGCTAGCATATGAGAACACCAATGTGCGTGTAAATGAGTCTTCACTCCAGTAATTCATATTAAAGTTCTATCTGTTTACATTGGTACATGCCAAAATATTGTATTTGATATTCATGCTTTGGCCCTCAGAGCACAAGCTGTATCCCAAAGTTTTGACAATAAGTTCCATCTGATTAAATGTTTTACTTGTGGCCGGTGAGGACACACTCTCTGACTCTATACAGCTCCTCTGAAGATGCCAGCCCCTTTGGCTACTCAAGATGTACCTAATCTGTGTCTGAAGTGCATGAAAGCTTACATTGGAAGAAACATCAGTCTAAATTTCATAAAATGGCACAATTTCATGGAGAAACAAACCATGTGCCCAAATGAAGGACCTCAACAAAACTAAAAGATCAATCAGCCATTGTGTCAATGATTTGGACCCAGTTAAACCAAGTCCAAATCAAACAAGCACAGTCCCTCTGCTTACCTCATTTCCCTAGTCTGTTGGAACAATCAGAATGCAGAATTACATGTACCAGTGGTGTTATGGATTAAAAACTGGTGGTCAACTTAACACCAGCTGGATTACATCTCCATGCTGCTGAGCGTAGATGTTTCACCTGAGGAAAGTTGCCAGCATAAATGGAGATGTGGAGAAAGAGAAGGAAGAGTGTTAAGGAATTACGGCGTTGAGATGCTGAGGTGTTGTGGATTCTCCTACGTGTTGCTGTTTGAGTCATTGGTTCTCCTGGAAAAGCTCTGGTCCTCACATCGAGCATTGCTTCCTGGCTCTGGAGGGGAAGACGTGTGCCCCTTGGTCTCCAGGATGAACTCGTCACACTGGCTTCCTGGCATGTACTCCACCGTGCTTGTCCTCGGAGGAGCTCGGGGCCTCCGTGTCACTGAGGATGCCTGTGGTGCTTTTCAGGACAGCCCTGGTGTTTGTTGTGAGTGTGACTTCTCAGCTCCAGCATAGAACCCTCAACTTATCAGTACAGCTCCTTCACCCTGCTAGCACAGACTTCCTAGTTTCCACCACTGACCTTTGGGCCTTTCCAGCAAAGATCCGTAAAAGAGACTGGCGTGAGTCCTTCTGGTGGGCTCTAGACCTCCAGTTGGACTTGTGGGAGATACTGTCATGAGCTCTGGGTCTTTATCTGGGCTCATGTGGGACATTGCTATGGTATTTAGGCCCTTGACTAAATATCCTATGTCTTTGGTATTTTAAATAGATTTCCTGCATTTTCTTGTGTTAACTCTGGGTGACCATCATAAAAATAATATTATAAACTCCATGTCCTGATTATAATTGTTCTGTGTACAACCCCTGACTACAACAAGTGGCTTCTTGCTTTCATTTTTTGAGGTGAGAAAAGCCAATTTTAATTGCCACTAAAATTTCCACTCCTGCCTTTAAACCCACATGTGAACTGGATAGTGATGAGGCTTTAAGCAAGGAACTTTATTTTTCCAGGTATTTCAGTTCATAGACCAACTTGTACTATCAAGTTAAAAGGAAAAGCTCTTACTGGATTGGTGTATATGGGAACTGACGTTACCATAGTAAACAGCCAATCATGGATGCCTGCTTGTTCACTAAGCCCACCTCCACAGCCGTGATAGGCTTATTCTCCCTGAGTCTGTTTCACAGAATTCATTGCCACTCCCCTATGTTGGCCATGATAGACAGGCATTGTAACATCACTTATTGCAGCCTTAATTAAACAAAATATATCTGAAAATGAATTTTAATGAAGGCCATTGGTACTTCTATGCAGGAGAAGTTAAATATTTTACTAACATTGGTAAAAGGACAACTGCAATGGAGTCAGCTCAAGCCTACACTATCGTAAATATTTTTTAAAAATTGCTAAGGGCTATTTTAAGAACTGCTCCATTCTTTACTGATCATATTAGAACACAGTCTAATATCCCAGGTCCTCTGTCATCAGGTAATTATAGCACAGATGCTCTTGTAAATGTGATTTCCATTTTTAATAAATTGAGACAACCCCATAAATTTTTTATCAAAATTCTAAATCTCTGCAATAGAAATTTAACATTACCATAACACAAGTGGACAAATCATGACGTTGTGTTGTGCCTGTCAACTTATTCCCAGGCCTACTTCTCAACAGAATTGTAATCCTGATATTAGAATCAATCAGTTATGCCAAATAAATATTAACCATATAGCCTCTTTTAACAAACTTCAATGTATTCATGCCTCTATAGATACCTTCTATGCTAACTTTCAATTAGGTAAATGAAATCAACATGTCATACAGCATTGTGTATCAGCCTTTGCTAACTTAGGCATGTCACAAACAATAAAAGCTGATATTGGCCCTGCTTATATTAGTAAACATTTTCAGAGTTTTCCTAATAGCTGGAATATGAAACATGTTACATGGATATCGTATTATCCCCATGATCAATCAATAGTCGAACAACCTACTCTTAAACTGAAACATCAACTAGATAAACAAAAGAAAAGGTAAACACAGGGTCAAAACTTTGATATATGTGTTTTAACTTTTTTGAATCCTGCTTGGCATGGACTCGAAACAGGTGTTTGGAATGGTCCAGCATCACTTTTAATTTTGGACTGACGACATGTGTTTCCACAGATAATTGGGAGACACTTCAACCCTCAGAGCTGTTCCATGGCCAGAATCCAACCCACCTGCATGACAAGTCAAGCCCTCCACCAAGACCTCAGGCAGTAAACCTGACAGCACATCATCCACTGTCTTGGAAAGACTTGCAGCAGAGGGTCTGCTCTGAGGCTTGCCACCTAGTTAGCAGCCAGGGTTTAGTTCAATTACCTAATAATCTTTTCCTTGCAATACTTGCTCTCCTAGAAGCTATAGTATGCATTCCTATGGTTCAGGGAGAAGAGTTACTGGGCCTATATACCTAATCCACTCTTGCTGGGACCCCTTATGTGGATGGACAGGCCTCCAGAGAGTTTTCCATTCCGTAGAGAGAGCAATAACCCTACATACACTATTCTGCTCAGCCCACAAATTTTAACGCATTTACAAAAACAGGCTAGACTTAACATTACGTCCCATTTTGTGACAACAGACTGCAACATTTGATAACCAAAATTAAGGGTTGAGACAAGTTTGCTGAAGCTACAGAACAACTGAACCCATTTATATATCTCAAGGCTCACTTTGAGTTTTATATTGGAATTAGTGTGCTCATTCTCTAGTTTATAATTCTTCTCATTAAAGTCTGTCATAGAAGATTCACAACCCAGAGAAGGCTAAAGGCCGTGCAGCCATAGCTGACACTGCTCCAGCTTCTTCAAAACAAAGAAGGGGGAACTGAGGAAGTCCACATGGATGGCTTTCCTTGACTAAGGAGCAATTATCTCCATTTTAGCTAAACCTAGTCCAGTCTCCATGTACTGATACCTTCGGAGCTAGCTAAGGCACTCCCTTAACTCAATTAACTCTAAGCAATGTAAAATAGAGCTAGGTGAGACATTGATGCATAATCTATAAATCCAGGTGACAATCACTGTTTCCCCACCCCATGACTCCCCTCAAATCATAGTTGAGCCTGAAGGGATGTAGAGACACCATCACAATGCTGTCAACTGGTTTCCAGCCTTGAGATAAGACATTAGGATGTCCAGGGCAGAAAAGTTTGCATATCTGAGCTGAAGCACTGCTCCCTAAACATTAAATGCTACCTCAATTGTGTCATGCAGATTGGTCTTTCTGCATGTCCTCTCTGCGTATTACATAGGTGCTTTCAGGATTCCTAGATAGCCCGGCTCACACTACTCATGTATCTCCCACCATTCTCAGTCAGTCACCTTCAAGCCACTCCCTGCTTAACAAATTAATAAAATCTGAGCTAGGGCCTGTGTTGAGGCATTTATACCCATAGTCCTTTGCCCTGGCTGGACTCAGGACCAAAGGTCCTTCACAGCTATAAATATCTCTTAGTGTCTTTATTCTCCCAAAGGATTACACGGAAGGGGTAGATTGGAATTAAAGAATCCCAATGATGTTTCCAAGAGATTACAAATTCAAACTTCCCAGACCATGACAAAGACAGAAATGGATCTCTGTATATATTTATACAATTTATGGTGTACACTGTGATAGTTTAATACATACATATAGCATGTAATGATCAAATCAGGGTACACAGCATTTCCATGCTTTCAAATATTTATTATTTCTAGGTGTTCAAACTCTTCTAGTTTTTTTTTTTACATATTAAACTTACTGGTTTATTGATTTTAGACTCTTCAGCCTCCAGATGCATGAGAAATAAATTTTTTTTTAAATTTTTTTTTATTTTAAAGAGAATAAAACAAAAGAGGGCAGAACAAAGCATATCAGAACAGAACAACATAAGCAAAACAGCACTTTACAATAAGACAACCAGACATTAACAGTAGCTATCACAATATCTCTTTCTCTGCTATAGTTGAAAATAGGTTCAAATGCAATAATATGAAACATAACAAAATAGTATAAAACCATTCAAAAGAATGAAAGAATTACAGGACATTCTGAACTGAATAAGAGAGAATGATCAATGGGTACTATAATATCTCATTTTCAATAAAAAATTTGTTTATACTATCACATATATTAAAATCCCAATAAGTCACAATATGATACAACCGACGGTAATAGCAGAGTAGAAGCATGGTAGGACTTCTAAGCAAGACAATATTAAATCAGCAATGGCTGCCATAATGTTTTGTTTTCTTCAAGACAGCTGTTCATACCATCATGCATAATAAAGTCAAACAAAACAGAATAAAACCATTCCAACTGATGAATGAAAACATTGAAAGGCTTCAAAGCATTGAAATGGGAAATCATGATTACCATAAAATCTTATATACTCCTACCAACTCTCAGACTGTCAAAGACAGTCCAATGGTCTGACATTCCAGGCCTGTCATTCCAATGGTCCAATTCCAATGGTCTGACAGACAGAGACAGAATGACAGTCTCTTTAACAAATGGTGCTGGAAAAATTGGCTATCCATATGCAGAAGACTAAAACTAGACCCATGTCTATCACCATACACTAAACTAAAATCTAAATGGATCAAAGATCTAAATATTAAAACAGAAACACTAAAACTTAGAGGACCTCAGAAAATGGAAAGACATCCCTAGTTCATGGATAGGAACATCCATGGATAGGAACAGTCTGACATTCCAGGCCAGACTGTCATTCTGTCTCTGTCTGTCAAAACCATTGTTTGGTTTATTTTGCTTATGAGTATGGTCTCAAGTTGTGTCCATTTATTTATAAATATCTCAATGTGATCCTTCTTTATAGCTGAGTAGTACTCCATTGTGTAAAAATGCCACAACTTTTTTATCAATTCCTCAGTTGATGGGCACTTAGGTTGTTTCCAGGATCTGGCTATTACAAATTGTGCTGCTATAAATATGGATGCACATATATCACTGTGGTATGATGTTTTCAGTTCTTCTGGGAATATGCCTAGAAGAGGAATAGCTGGGTCAAATGGGACTTGCATACCCAGCTTTTTGAGGAATCTCCAGACTGACCTCCACAGTGGTTGCACCAGTCTACACTCCCACCAACAGTGCAGAAGAGTTCCTTTTTCCCAACGGCCTCTCCAACACTTGTTGTTGGTAGTGTTTTCTATCCTGACCATTCTTTCTGGAGTGAGTTGGAATCTCAGTGTGGTTTTAATTTGCATTTCACTCATGACTAATGATGATGAACATTTTTTCATGTATTTATTTGCCATTTGTATTTCTTCATCTGAGAACTGTGTATTCATTTCAGATGCCCATTTTCGGATTGGGTCTTTGAATTTCGAGGGTCTGATTTTTTTTAATTCTTTATAAGTTCTAGACAGAAGTCCTTTGTCTGAGGCGCTATCCATGAAGATTTTTTCCCAATTTGTGGGTTTACTTTTCACTCTGCTGGAAACCTCTTTTGACATGCAGAAACTCTTTAATAAGATGTGGTCCCAGTTATTGATTCTGGGAAGTATTTCCCATGTAGTTTGGTTCTTGTTCATGAATTCTCTTCCAACCCCTATATCTTTGAGATTTTTACCTACTTTGTCTTCCAGAAGTTTTAGTGTTTCTGTTTTAATATTTAGATCTTTGATCCATTTAGATTTTAGTTTAGTGTATGGTGATAGACATGGGTCTAGTTTTAGTCTTCTGCATATGGATAGCCAATTTTTCCAGCACCATTTGTTAAAGAGACTGTCATTCTTCCAGCAAGCATGTTTGGCCCCTTTATCAAAGATAAGGTGGTTGAGTGAGTTTGTGGTTGTGGTTGTATCTTCCAATCTATTCCACTGATCCTCCGGTCTGTTTCTATTCCAGTACCATACTGACTTTATTACTGTAGCTTTGTAGTATAATTTCAAGTCGGGGATTGTGATG
>PVJX010006283.1:6102-24912 GCA_004027295.1 Dolichotis patagonum
ACTTCAGCGCCTGAGGCAGGAGGGTCCTTGTGAGTTCAAAGCCAGCCTGAACTACATAATGAGAGCCTGTCTCGAAAAAAAAAAAAAAAAAAAAAAAGGAAGGAAGAAAGAAAGATTAGCAAACGTCTTTCTAGAATATCTATTAAAATTAGCAAGGAAGAGATAAACTGGAAGCTAGAACATCAGAAGTCAAGTGATCATTTTCATCTATGTTAAGAAATGTATCAAGTCCAGCCTACAGTGATCCTTGCAGTACCACAGTGGTAAAGGGCTCTGAAATTCCGCAGTTGAAAATGCTGGGCTCGACTATATTATTATGGCACATACGGCCCTTTCATCAACTCCTAGAAGCAGAGCCAGTATAAGCGAGTTGGGTACAACATACAGTGTTCTTAAAGTCTTATCCCTGGACCAGTAATATTGGCATCATCCAAAAAATTGGTAGAAATGAAAATTCTACCCCAGACCTATTGATTCAAAAATCTTGGGAGTGATGCCCATGCTATGTTTTAACAAGGCTCTTGGGTAATTCCAATGCCTAGTATAGTTTGACAGCCACCACTCAAATTTGTCCTCTGCAACACACAGAAACATCATGAACCCACTCACACATGAGGTCATACTGGTCTCTCCCCCTTGTCCCGTTAGCCCATCCTGAGTATAAAGTGTCATTCTCTATCTTTCTTATTTAGGGTCCATGAAAAGACTGAGAACTGTTTCGGTTAGAAATGACACCTCCAATCCTACCTTATGTCTAGATATGGCTACACCAATAACTGGTGTGAACCACAAATATACAAATGGAAGCAGTGCTTTCAACTTTTAGATTCTACCCCTCAGAACAAAAAACTGCTGGTTACCCTCTTCTTCCTCTTTGCTCATCGTCCCCAACCTGAATACTGACGAGGTATTTACCCATGAGGATAAAGACTATATCCTAGGAGACAAGAGAGCAACAAGACAGAAGGAACCTGGGTCCTTATTAACTCATAGAGCAGACCTTTCCCAAAGATTTAAACTCCTTGCTACTGGACTGTTATGGGAGATAAACAAATACACTGCCATTTTTTTAGAGCTGTGTAGTGGTTGATTGCTTTTGTCAACTTGAGAAGTTTAGAAACTTAACTGAATTGGCTCAGGGATTCTACACCCTAGGGTATAGAGGACCCACCATAGGGTGACTCATCACTTGGATGCTATAAAAGGGAAATGAAAAAGGGCAATCATGCTTCTATTCTTCAGAGGAGCTCCAGTCTTCACCTTCATCTTAGATGTCGCCTCCTGGCTTCTAGCACAGATCCTGTGGCTTCTGCCTTGGATCTTTCAACCCTCTGGCACAGACTCTTTAGCCTTCTATCACAGACCCATCAGCCTCCTAATATGGACTTGCACGGAACACTGCAGTGAGCTCCAGACCTTGGACTGAATTCTTTGGTCTCCAGTGTGCAGACACCCTCTGCATGCTTGCTCATCCAACTCTGTGACTGAAATTTGGCCTTCCCAATCATAACAGCCCTCACATTACAGGTTAGGGAACCAGTGTGAGGATTCTGCCAAGTACTAAGTACATCTATCTCAATTATACATTGTAGAACAGGGGGGATGACCCCAGGACAGATTCAAGGACCTATTGAAGCCACTGTGAGTAAGACCTTTGCTAAAATTCCATTGATCTCCTGATCTCCATAGGCCCCTACCTGTGGAGGGTCACAGTGACATTTCGATCCCATGGAATCACTGTTAATTCAGAACCAGTGTCCAGTAGTCCCTAAAATGTCTGATCATTCTCCTTTCCCCAATGTACAGTCACTTGGGCAATGGGCTTTCTTCCACTACCCATTCTGTATTCTCTTGCCTTCAGCAAGCACCCCAGTGGGTCTTGTTTCTTTCCCCGGAGGAGTGGCCCATATCTTCACTGCTGAAGGCTCTGAACCATTTATCATTCGTCCTGTTGTAGATTGTTGTAGTTTCCCACTGACTTTAATAGGGCGTAGTGGTACTAGGAGGCACCCTAAGGGATCTCCTGTATGCCACATATATTTTTTCTTCCCTCTGTGGTGGCGTAATAGTCCAATTTCCTCTTGATAGTCTGGCTCAATCACCCCTGACCACACTGTGACTCCCTGTTAAGCATGTTTCCTCAGATGCATGAGGAGACCAAAATGACCAGGGGAAAGTCTCAGCTTCCAGTTCAGTGGTATTGTGCTTCCTAGTACAAGCCTTCCCTCTCTGGAACGAAGATGTCTAAGCCAGCAGAACATAAAGTTGTGGTGACAAGAAGCAAAACTTTTGCTAGTGGATCAAACTCTTTGCTACTGGACTGTTATGTGAGATAAATAAAAACACCACAATTTTGTTAGAACTGTTATGTTTCTCTTTATTACAGCCTCACCTACACCGTCTTTGGAAAGCAGAGCTTCCTTTCTATAACTTCAATCCTATTTCCTCAGGCTAGAGTGTCATATACTATTCCCATAAATGCACCTGTCTTAGTCCATTTGTGCTATTAAAACAAAATGCCACTAGGTAATTTATGCATATCAGGACTTTCTCGCAATCCTGAAGCCTAAGAAGTTCACAATCAAGGCAGCAGCAAAACTGTGGCTGATGACACTTCTCTTCTTCCAAACGGGACCAGGTACTATCTCCTCACCGGCTGGAAGGCAGACGGCCAAAAGGGACGAACGTTGAGCTCTTTTATAAGGTCACTAGAGCCCTTATGAAATTATCCTCTTGTAAAAGTTTCATGCCATAACACTATCACACAGTTGATCAAGGTTCAACACCTGAATTTGGTGGGACCCAGAACATAGCACTATTTTATATATGTCTGTATATATGTATGTACCTATATACGTACGTATATATTTTAAAGACAGTTGCCACTCACATAAGGGATTTCTATTTCCAATAATCATGAGGGCTAGGCAATTCAGACCAAGTTTTCCACAAATGCAGATACAAATATATCTGGATTTGAGAGAGCAAGACGGAGAGAGAGAGACGGAGACAAAGAGAGACAGAGAGAGGCTTTTTGAGACAGGGCTTCACTATGCAGTTAGGGCTTGCCTTGAACTCCCACTTTGTAGCCAGGCTGGCCTCAGACTTGCAGCAATCCTTCTGCCTCAGCCTCCCAACTGCTGGGAGTACAGGCATGTGCCACAATCCCTGGTTTGGACAAATATATATATATTTAAAATCTTGCTGGCCACTGTGGTATGCACCTATAGTCCCAGCTACTCTGGATGGTGAGGCAGGAGAATCGTAAGTTTTAATCCTGCCTGAGTAAGATAAGCAACATAGCCAGATAACTTATATATATCAGAAGTGGCAAGATACTTTAAAATAACTAGGCTAGGATAATGATGAAGTACCTTTGGGCTTGCTTTTTAGCTAAGGCATTTGTGAATTCTAAAAGAGGTAACAACATCTGTACAAGATTTCTGTGTCTTGAATGGACTAATAGAATAGAAAAATGACAGTGAAAGCCAACAAAGAACAGGAGAAAGGGGTTGGTGACTCCCCTCCCACATGCGATTGGAACCCTGAAAGGTTGCCTTTTAAGCATGAAGGTTAAGTGGAAATAGGTTAACCCACAGTCTAGCTTTGAATCCCGGCAATCTCCAAAATGGAACCAAGGTGGTCATAATGGGTTACGAGCACTCCTACGCGTCTTCTCCACAGAAAGATGATATAAACGTTAGGCTCAAATGTGTTCTGCCACTTTTTGAAATTATATCTGGCACACACAGTAATACAAAAATAACTAGGTATTTAAGGAGGCAGTAACAACAGTAACAAAATGAACGGAAAAACAGAAAACAGAAACAAACCTAGAGGATTCTGAATACCGGAGCTATCAGATACAGACTTCAGGCCTACTGTCACATGATTAACTTCCCCAAAATGTGATTTTTAAACCCAAATAAGACACACTTGATTTAGATCACACTTCTGTAGTTAGGCCGTGCAGCTGGCCCGTCCCTGTGGCCAGCTGGTGGCAGATCTGGGGGAAGCGGATCAAGGGCTCAGTCCCACCAGCTCATCTCGGCACGGTCTCACCCACCAGGGACCAGCCTGGGCTCCACTGCACGGTCTTGTTAGGCTCCCAGCAGCACAAGCAGGCAAGTCCCAAAGCACAGGTGCTTTCCAGCCTCCACTTACACATTTGCTAATGTCCCTTTGGCCAAACAAACCAGTTTGCCAAAGCCAGCTGCAAGGGTTGGAGAAATGTATTCTGGCTTTTGAGAAGCAGCAAAGTTCCACTGGGGAGGACGGGCTCAGGGCATCCGTTCAATCTCCAGCCCCGAGGACAGGTGTAGGGCACCTGAGAATTCCTAGGGACGTCTCTCTTAGAAGCTCTATCACCTGGTCAGAAAAGCATAGCTCCAGAGTCTGGGGGGGAAAGCACTCCCCTTCTTCAGGCCTTTGAGCATGGAGCGTTTCAAGGGGAACCTGCCTCCCTGAAGTGCCACCTACAGGGAGGAAAGATGACACTGGTGCTGAGCCTGGGAAGTGGTCTGCCCACCCTGACCAGGCCCGACTGGCCCACGTGGGTGCAATGGGAACAGTAGAGGCTGAGAGGTAACCCCATGGACACCAGTGGGGGGTGCGCAGTGATGGCGTCAAGGCATTAACAGCACTTAGACAAAGAATAAAAATTAAGTCACAGGATGAAAATAAAAATTTTACTCCAGAAAATACAGTAAAAAGAAACAATAAGGACAATATTGCCCAACTCACGGATGCTGGGTTTTATTTAATTTTGTTTTGGGTGGGGTATTTGCTGTTATTTTTATTTTGTTTGTTTGTTTTGTGGTGTTTTGTTTTGTTTTGTTTTCAGACAAGCTCTCACTATGTGGCTCAGGCTGACCTCAAACTCATGGCAACCTTCCTGCCTCAGCCTCCCAAGGGTTAGGATTTAGATGCTGCACTCTGAAAGCTCCCTCATCTATAACAATCACAAAGGCTCAGTTGTCATTTATTGACTTGCTTGTCTGCTAAAAGCTTCTGGGACTGAGGCAAGCTAACAGGTGGTGGAGAGTCCCATTTGACTCTTACCATCAAACTGCCACTTCCTCAACTATAAATACATGTGGGCATTTCACACCTATAGCTATTAAATCGCTCTTCATGACCATGTTACTTATTTTGGTTATTGCTGGCAAGTTTTGAAAGAGGCACCTACTTGGATGATCCACAAACTTTTATTGGAAGCTATCTAACTGCAAGCAAATCAAAACTGTAAAATGATAATGCAGTGTTCACTATGTACCAGCAGCTGTTCTAAGTTGTCACATTAACTCCTCATAACCAGCCCATAAAACAGTTACAAAGATCATTAGTGGCCACTTCATGGAAGATTAAATAATTTTCCCATTTTACAGAAGAGCAGTCTGAGGCACAGAGAGGTTGGGAAGCTTAGCTAGATCACATGGCTGGTCAGTCTATGCTGAAGCCAGGATTTAAGCCCAGAAGCCTTGCTCCTCAAATTACACCTTCTCAGTACCACCACCTGCTCTGTTTTCCGAGGACAGAGTCCTAGGCCCAGGAGAGGATCAGAGAATCTGTCTGAGAGGGGGCAGACCTGAGCGGGCTGTGGCGCCCATGGGAATACTAGGTACGGTTGCCTGCGATGGAGTTCAGTGGACTGGCAGTCCCAGCTGCGTGCTGGCTCCCTCACCACGGGCACCATGAGGCCATGCTTCCCACAGGCAGCTCCCGGCAGTGGCTGGTCACAGTAGGGACACTAGGATAGGCCTTCTCCTGCAGAGCATGAACCCTTCTGCAGGAGCTGGCTCGAGGCCTCGCAAAGCACTGCCACACTTTGACAAAGTGAGGTGAACATTGCCAGCTAACCCTCTCCCACCGAGCCTTCCTGCCTGCTGTCCCTTCCACAGGCGCAAACCTGCACTGCCATCCATAACCCTTCCAGCTTCTTTTGGCTCCTTCCTGCATTTACCCCTCACAGACAGTTGGGGGACATCTGTTTCCCGAAGGGCCCAAACCAACACAAAGATTTTTCAGGAGGAGCAGACTTCTGCATTGTCATGGTAACTGCTCTTGCAAACACCAACAACTTACCTCAATCCAGTAGTCCCTTTTCCCAGGCCTTGGTCACCCCCATCCAAGGCCCTGACTCACATGAAACCCTAGCTCCTTTGTTTTTCTCAGTGTGACCTAATGGACTTCATGTTTGTTAGCCCCCTCCAAAATTTCCAATCCTCAGCATGGCTGAATTACTTCTTAAGAAGCAATTACGGTTAAATGGGAGTGTGAGGATGGAGCCCAGATCAGCACGTTTGGTACTCACTTGACATGAGTACGCAGGCCCCTCGGTCACTGACTCATAACCTCCAAACTGTGATAAAAAGAGTTTCTGAGTCACCCAATCTGCCTTATTTTATTACAGCAGCCAAAGCTGACTGATGGAGTGGATCAAGTTGATGCTCAACCTGCTCACACGCTTTTGATGGTTCTATTCCTTCTTCCCACGGTCAGAAGTCTGAAATGAGTCTTAGCAGACAAAGAACATCATATCACGTGAACAGTGCGGGATCCTGCTGGGCGTTCTAAAGGAGAATGTGATAGTGATGTGATGGAAGTCCGGGGGTGGTTTACCCTGAGATGTCGGAGATAAGGTCTGAATGAGGAGGGACCAGCCATGCAGTGTGCTGGGAAAAAGTCAATGCAGGAGACTACAGTGAGAATGAGCTCAGAGCCTGGTTTCCTGTTGTTGCTTTCAGCACATTACCACACATAAAATATTAAGGGCAAACACCACACACGTTTATTATCTGATGGATAGAACCAGTTATTTGCTTTCTTCTTCAGCTCCTTCCAGAATACGGTACAAGCGTCACGAAGGAAGGGGCCTTGTCAGACATCTTATTCCCTTGCGTAGCTTCAGAGCCTAAGGCATCAAATAAAACATTTATAGACTAATTCTCTAGCTGAATGCAAAAATAATTAAACAAGCCATTGTATCTTTACTTAATATGACATAAACGTTGATAAAGTACATGAGCATGTTTATGTCAAGGAAAAAAGTAAGATCCAAATTACATATAAATGTATGGGGAAAATGGCTAAAGGAAAATATCCTAAAATAGAAAACTGTTTTCTTTGGGACAGTATGTTATAAATAGGGATTTTGCCATTTAAAAAAAAATTTTCTACATCTCCAAATTTTGGTATGCATGTGATGTGATCAAAAAAAAATGTGAATGTTTAAAATATATATACACATATATATGTATATACATATACAAATACGTCACAGTAAAAGACACATTGCCATTAATCAACATCAAAATACGCCCCCCCCCCACTGGGAACACATTCATCCCATTATTCTTGCCACTTTCTGAAGCAGTTCTGAAAGTCCTTTCATGAGTGTCTCTAGTTGTGCTGTAGTGGCTGCCTTGATGCCCTTAACTGATTCAAAACGTTTACCTATCATGATCACTTTGATTTTGAGGAAGAACCAGAAGCTGCATGTGCCAGATCCAGTGCACAAGGTGGAGGAGGACACACTGTAACATTTTTATGACTCCCTATCAGTTAGATGGCACATGGCAGCAGCATTCACTGTACTTTTTTTTTAAATCACATCTTATAAAGATATTCATGAAAGATGACTTCCAGAACTGCTTTAGAAAATAGCAAGAACAGGCTGGGTGCGGTGGCACATACCTGTAATCCCTGCACTTGGGAGGCTGAGGGAGGAAGATCATTACAAGTTTGAGACCAACCTGGGCTATAAAGTGAGCCCAAAGGCCAGCCTGAACTGCATAGTGAGACCTTGCCTCAAAAAGATAAAAAAGAAAAAAGGAAGGAAGGAAGGAAGGAAGGAAGGAAGGGGCAAGAATAGTCAGGTAAGTATGCTTGAAGCAAGGAAGAACATCCTCCCCCCTTTTTTTAAGAGCAGAATATATTTACTGGGGAAATAATATATTGTCTGAGAGAGATGGAAGGGGTCCCAAGTAGATTGTCAAGGACTGTGCCTTTTCAAGGGACTTTTATAGAGCAAAACCATGAGGTGAAGTGGCTCCAAGGTGGGCAAAAATGGGAAATCACAAGGTGATATGAGGTGGCACAAAATTATGGTCATCCAGTAAGATTACGAGCGTAGTTGCTCAGGTAATATCAATAAAATGGGGATCACAGGGGGAAGCAAGTCACATAGCAAGCGGGCATGAAACAGAACAAGGGCTTTTCCTGGAGAGGGTGGGCCAGTGGCTCTTCCTGGGTTCCCCAAGGCGATGCATGCCTATTTAGAAAATCAGTCCTTGCTGCTTACCCCTAGTGGAAGTATGTGGGTGCATTTGTTTCATCTTTTGTGTTGCAATCCGACCCTCATCAGATGTGCCTCTCACACAGTTGCAATGTATCTCATCTTCTGAACGCACTCTTTCCAGGGCCTCACCTTTCCGCCTACAATATTTTGGCTGTCTATAATAGTCCCCCTCTGAAGAAGTACCTCAAACCACTGTGAGGGAGCAATGTCTGATCTGGCTTCTTCAGGATAAAGTGGGTCATAGTTGTGATCAACAGTCAGAAATACTCTTCAGAGGGTCTATCTAAAGGCCCTCGATAGACACCAGGCATTCCCAGGTTAATATACATAGATGACAATATGCATAGTATCCGTAAAACCAGTCTCAGTATCATTTTGATTAGCTGGCAACAGTATTTAGACAAGATAAAATCTCTCTCTCCCCAGGAAGGAAGCTAGGTTTTTAGTCATAATTAAAATGCATGGGTGAAGAGAAAGTCATCCCTGTTACAGTTTAAGTGACTTACCTTTTTTTTTAATTTGGTGACTACAAGTTGTTTTGTACTTCAGTTGCTTCGAAGTTGGAAGGCAGGCCAGGGTTGAAGAGAAGAACCAAAAGATATGTGCCAATGTCCAGCAATAGGCTAGGTTTTTTTCCTCTGTAGTCATGATTACTTGGGGCTCCTCCATGGAGATAACAGGTAGAGGGAGAAGGCAGAGTGCCCTGGGTCCTTTAGTCTTGCTACACCAGCCGGGAAGATGAATCTAAGGACCTCCGTATCAGAGTGCAGTCTGGCTTCCAGTGGCCACCTTTGCAGTCACAGCATGGTGTGGGGGCCACTTAAAGTGTCCCTCTTAAGGTGTCTGGCTTTCTACAGTAGTATCAGGCAAGCATAGTCATTAAGATCTTCTTGCAGCCCTGAGAATCAGACCTGGAGTCTGTTCTTTTTAAGGCTGAAACAAAGGCAGCCACTTTTTAGTCTCTTTGTTTCCTTTCCTTGTTTTTCTCCCAGTCGTGATTATAGAATAGTGAGGAAGCAATTTTTATTAAAGTATCAAGTAAGCTATGTGGAGCAAAAGCTCTTTTGTAACTTTTCTTAATATTTGGGGCTGACTGGGTAATAGACTTGTCTTTAAGAATAATCTGTCCTATCAGATGAGGAGCTATGGACATATACTTGAGCAGTGTCTCTCATGAACAATCCAAGAAAGCAGAGGAGTTTTCATCTTTCTCCTGATAAATAGCGTACAACTAAAAATGACTACAGAGCTTGGTTTTTGTCCTTCTTAGACTTTTGAGAATATGTACTTACTTATGCCAATGGTGACTGTGGGCTAGAAAGAGAAAGAAGATTTGACTTTCCCATGTGCCAGCAGTAACCGTGGGCTTAGAGGAGAAACAAGATGCATCCTTCCTGTGTGCCAGCAGTAACTGTGGGCTGAGAGGAGAAAGAGGAAGTGCCCTTCCCATGAGCCAGCCAGTGCACAGGCTGGGAGACAAAAGGAGCCGACCCCACCCCCTCCATACATAGCAGGCTAATTCAGAGGGACACAGACTGAGTAGATAGCAACTTAAGTACAAAAACAACTGAATGCGTTTTGTTTTGTTTTGTTTTGTTTTGTTGTTTTGTTTTGGTACCAGGGATTGAATTTATGACCTCATGCTTGCCAAGCAGGCACTTATGCCACTGAACTAAATCCCTGGCCCCTGAATGCCTATATTGTTGGATTAACTGCACAGCCCATAGTCTGAGCATCTATTCAGAGAATAACAATATGCAATTTAACAACTATGGGGGATTTTCTTCTGTCTTGTTTTTGAAATCCAATAATGTCCTCACTGTTATGTTTTGCTCTATTTTACTGTTTTGTTTTACTTGATATTTTGTTGTGATTGGTTTTATTGTGTTCTGTTTTGTTTGATTTTATTGTGTCTGATGGTATGGGCAGCTTTTTTTTTTTTTTTTTTTTTTTTTTTTTTTTTTTTTTTTTTTTTTGCTACTGGGGACTGAACTCATGACTGCCTGCTTGCAAAGCAGGCGCTTAAGCCACTGAGCTAAATCCCCAGCCCATGGGCAGCAATTTTGAAGATAACAAGAGGCAGTATGGTAGCAATGGTTGATTTCCTATTATCCTGCTTTGAGGTGCTGTATCACTTTCACTGGTTTGTTTTGATGGGCTTTATTCTGTTTTATTTTGTTTGGTTTTGTTCTAAAAAAAAAAAAAAAATATATATATATATATATATATATATATACTTGAAAATGTCTCCTACTCTAGTCTTCCATCTGGTCGTTATACCAGTACGTGTCTTGAATAGGGACACCCTGGGCTCCAGTGGGAACCAGTTGTTCCCCTGGCTATCTATCTTCTAAAATTAACAGTATGACATTCATCTCCAAATGTAATGGTGGCTCATAATGCTGCTTGTCTCTCAATAGAAATCAATGTTTGATTTAAGAGTAACATTACATCTTTCCAGTCTAGCTGATAGGTCTAAGTCCTCTAAAGACCTCAATGTACTTTTCAGGGTCATCTGAAAATTTTCCTAGATCTAGCTTGACCTGCTTTAGGTCACTGAGAGAAAGAGACATATGAACATTGATAGTCTCATATGAATTATAATTTGTGCATAAATAAGAATTATTTCTTAAAGAAAGTTTGAACATAAGGCAATTCTGCTCATTTTTTCTCCTGCCTACAGTATAATGCTAGCTGTGAAAGCGTACCATAATTAATACTGCTCTTAGCATTCCATTTTGGCTCTGGGGGTAGGTAGGCCAAGCACACATGCAGGAAAATATCAAACAGCTCTTTTCTACAGGTAAGGATAGAACATCTTCCAGTGCTTAAGAATACATTCCAGAGGAGTAAGAGACTTTCACATGAGTTCCCCAATTCTGAAATGCAAAAAGAAAAAAATTGGGCATCCCCTTTGATTTCTATACCCTTGTAACATCCTTTCAGTTGATTCCACCCCACAGCAGGTAGACACCATCTGAAAAGAGACCAAAAGACAAAAGTCAACCAGCCTATCCACCCTTGTACAGGTGCACACTTTTCTCTGCTCAGGCAATTTGTGTACTTTCGCCTGTAGGTGCTTTTATAAGCACAAGTTACAACTGGTCTTAGTGACAGTTGTGCTTAAAAAAGAAAGCATTGCTTAACATTAATATTGTTTTTGTTGTCCAAAACAGGGCACATACCAAAAAGTGAACCGGAAGTAGCTGGAGCACTTCTCAGCCTGTAAAAGAGATCACTTCTAGAGACAGACAGACACAACAACTGATTTGAAGAACTCCACCCTGGACCCTAGGGCAAAGAAGTCTCTGAGATACTTGTGTTATTAATCACCTAGACAACATTTCCTAGCAACAAGAGAAGGCTACACTTTATTTAAATTTTTGTATCTTTGAAGCTCACAGGCTAAACTTATATTTATCACCTGGCAATCACAATTTACATGATAGTAAACACACATTTATTAGTCTCCTATGCGCACATAAAAGAAAAGGGCTGACTAAAGCCAGGTATGGTTGTGCACACTTGTAATTCCAGAATTTGGGAGGCTGAAGCAGGAGAATCACTGTGAGTTCAAGGCCAGCCTGGGCTAAATAGTGAGTTCAAGACAAGCATGAACTGCATGAGACCCTGTCTCAAAAGAAAAAAAAAAAGGAAGACACAGAGTACTCTTAGCAAATAAGAAAAAGGCTGACTAAAATATCTTTTTTATTCTTAGTTAGCATATATAAGGCATTTATAAAAATCACTTTCCTGGTAGCTGCTCTGAAAGGCAAACAGTTGTAAGCCGCCTCAGTCTGACTTTTGGAGGGGCATTCTAACGACTAAGTGGTTCTAAAGGGAACTGAAAAGTTTAGAGGGGATTTCTAATGTACTAGCAGAGAAAGGTAAGTACAACAGAGACGTGGAGATGTTTCTGTGGTCAGGAGCCAGCTTCCACTGAGGAACCTTTGGGTATCTGCCAGAGAGCTGCCCTGGCCATGACCCCTCAGTTGCTCTCAGGGTCTATTGGTCTGCACAACCCAAGATCTGTCTCCTGAAAGGAACCAGCTGCCTGTCTGGTCAATATTCCACTGGCCATTGATTTCAATGAGGATTCACCAGAAGGTGCTGGGGAAACATGTCCTTTGCTTTAAGAGTGGCAGCTGCTCTAAGAGCTTTTAACTAGCTGGCAGAGTAACCACTGTTGTTCAAAATTCTATAAGGAATAGGTAAAAGTGCGCAAAATCATTACCTAGCACTTCCTAAGTTTATAGCAAAGGTTTCATAACTCTTAGGGCTGGGGATTTAGCTCAGTGGCTCAAGCGCTTGCCTGGTAAGTGCAAGATTGTGAGTTTGATCCTCAGTACCAAAAAAAAAAAAGACTGCTCAAAGTTTATGACTCTTTCTCACAGCATTTTTTCTCCTATACACATAAATGATCACTAGACCTAGGAGGGGGAGAGGGAAGGTTGAAGACCCTTCCTCAGGCTACGTGTGTTTTGGTCCCTTAAGTGTGGTGCTTTGGAAATAGCGTCTTTTGGTGTCGGCCAAAAGTCAACTCTTTCCACCATGTCTCAGGTTATTTTTCCAAGGAAAACTGTTGCCCAGAACGCTAAGCTGGGACATGGATTTTATGTGTGTCCTCTTGGATATGCAAAATTCCAATGTCTTATCTACCCCAGAGCTCGGGTATATATTCCTCATCTAAGATGACTTTTTTATCTTCCGTGTTAGCAGATGCTCATTTTCTACGGGCTTCAATTAATTGTTGGATTGGAAGACAAGTTTGGGACAATTTAGAATTCTTCTCTCTCTAATCTTACAAGCCTCAAAAAGAAAAGAAAGTATGAAGAGGCAGGAAAAGATCAGAAATAAGACCAGAGAAAGAAAATTTTTTCTTCTTACACCATTGGTGAGTTATTGAAACAACTTGCCCATGAGTCATTTTTCTCAGCCTTTAAAGGTGAGAATGGGAAATCTGAAGAGCAAAGATTTTCTCCTCACCTGCTTAAGATCAGACCAGAAAGGAAACTGAAACAGAACAGGCTTGACATTTCTTCAAGAATATAGGTGAGGGTCAGGTCAGTCTATCTCAGTGAAATATGTATTCTAAGTCTTAAGAATGGTCACCAACCTAGACTCTTTTAGCTGGTGGAAGGAGTCTGTGGTTTATTAATAGGCAAGTATATTTTCTCAGTATAAGCCAGATTTCATAAAAGGACCCATTTTACAGAATTTTATATTAAAGTCCACAAGGGGGCACTCTAATATTAGTTTCCTAGCACCATTGTCTAAAGTGAAAAAAAAGGAACACCAGTTCCTAGTTGCTGAATTTCGGCAACTAGTTCAAATGCAACGTACACAAAAGAGGAATTAAGAAGGTCCCGGTAAAGAAGCAAAATAACCTTATAGTTTTCCCATGTTTTGACTTTAAATTTATTATTTCAACAAAACTATACAAGAGACAAAGCATCAGCAGTTATAAACAATGGGCAAAGACATAACAAAATTCGAAGCATTGCCTAAATAAGTCACAAACAAAAGCAAACTCTTACCTGGGTCTAACTATCTTTGTGGAAGACCTTCAAATGATATAGGGGAAAGGAAATTACAGCATGTTAGATGTCCAGTATGAGTTCATATTCTCTAAAATCAAAGAATGAATTCCAAGAATGGAAGTTAAGAGCAGAATATATTTACTAGGGAAAGAATGCTTCTATCTGAGACAGACAGAAAGGGTCCCAAGTGGGTTGCCCAAGGGGAGTGTCTTGGGGGAGATTAATGGCAATGCATTTTTTACTATAATAAATTAAACACTCACCACATATTTCTATCATACCTCATACTACCTTTATAATGACCTGGCTTTCTGTTGGAAAGAATCCTATCAAGGAAAGACTAATTGCTCCCTGGATGTCTTCTGATTCTTCTCTCCTCACTCTCCCATAAAAGCAATCTCATCAAATCCAAGGCATCTTAGGGTACAGTTATTTGTCACATCTTCCTTCCCACTCTGCTCCTCGGGGGAATGCAGCCTTACTTCTTTGTCTCTATATTCCCAACAGCATGTTTTCGCCTTGTGCCTACATTTTAAACCCAGTTGCTCCATAGTACTGAAAACTTCTATCCAGTTTCCCCACTAATGAAGCCTTCACCCCCCCAAAATCTGAATCTAGTTGAATGACTAATCCATGTGAGACAGCAGAGTTTAGTTTAAAACATAAGCCACAGCTTTCTCAAAGATCCCAGAGAAGCCAGAGCCCTCCACAGCTGACCGCCTCTTCCTCCAGCCAAGCTCTAGCTCCTCTTCCTTCAGAGATGCCGGCCCAGCTCCCTGTCTCCTTCAGACTTTGCTCAGGTCCTAGCCTACTAGGGCGTTCCTTCGTGAGCTCCCCCATGAAAAGCAACATTCCTGCCCCAAACTCCGCACCCTTGACCCCACATGCTCTATTTTTCTCTATAACACTTGAGAACTTCTTGTACATTGATTATTTATCATGTGGCCTTTCGCAATGAAAGCACCGTGAGAGTGGGTCCTTGTTTACTGCTGGCTCCCAGAGCTGAAAACTGTCTGCTATGTAGTTCTCTCTCCATTTTTTCCCCTCTAGTGGGGATTGAACCCAGGGCCTCTTGATTGTGGGACAAGTTCTCTACCAGTGAGCCACACCCGCAGTAATTATTCTTTTAAATGAACAAATTACTCAGTATATCGAATCAAGTGAATGATGCAAAATCCTGGAGGTCACAATAGAGGGAAGAGACAGATGACTCTAGAGCTGTTTAGCCTCAGGGAGGATAAAGGGCATCTCTTCCATTGCGACCACAGGGACAGTGAGAAAACAACAGTTAGGCTTACAGATGAAAAGGGATGCCAGGGATTTAGCTCAGCAGCACAAGTACCTGCCTGGCAAGTGCAAAGTCGTGAGTTCAATCCCTGGTAAAAAAAAAAAAAAGAAAAAGAAAAAAGAAGAAAGAAAGAAAGAAAGAAAGAAAGAAAGGGATGTGCCCAAAGGGATAATGAAGCTGTTTCCCTTCAAAACAAAACAAAACAAAACAAAACAAAACAAAACAAAAAGCAAAACTGTGAGAGGCTATGAAGTCAGGGACCATAGAGGGGGAAGACTGCGGGACTGTTTATTGCATTGCTCCTCGCCCTTATCAATCTTCCCCATGGCATGCTCACAGAAAATATTAAGGACAGAGATCAAGTAGGTGTCACTGCCAATGAAGAGGCATAAATGGGCTTTCAGAATCACCTTCTGAAAGGAGCTTGTAGGGAGGAGACAGCGCGCCATTTAGAAAAGCTGCCCCTTATAACTAAACGTAGCCAGGCACATTCTTAATTAGCCACCATCGGGCTAAGGTTCCTTCACTGAATCAGGGCAGTGCTTAACAAAAGCCTTGTGAAGAAACACTGCCTTCTTCAGGAAGGTCCTAGGGAGCTTTTATAATACGCTGTATGCAAATAAGTCTCAACTGTGCAAAAATGCACTCTCTTACGTTCTCCCTCCGCCTCTTCCTTCTTTTCCCCCAAAGGGAAAAAAAAGCCCAGTCCTTTCTGAGCACTAATAAAACTGGGGAGGGAGGCTGGAGATTAAACCCAGGACCTGATAAATGCTAAGCTTGAACTCTGCCACTGAGCGACAGCCTCAGCCCCTAGTAATAGTATTTTGATTGGGGAAGTGATCTTAGAGGTCATAAAATTAAACCCGCTCCTCCTATGTAGGGGAAGTGACTGCTTAAGAGAAAGCAACTATGTTTCTGTTTCCAGCATTCTCAGAGAGCAGGCTGGAAATCAGAGTAAGACCGTGAGCCAGAGGCTGGGAAAGTGCAAGGGTTACAGCTCCGGGGTGCTTCCTGGAAACTGCCTACCTCCAAGGATCCTCCTTCCTGTGACTGCTGTAGGTTTTCTCAGTGGCGTGGTGCATTATATTCTTAAAACACTCCTGGCTTAGAGCTATTGTTCAGCTCCTTTAAAAGTCTTAGGGACTCTCCTTCCCTTGGATCCACTTACTCTAAAAAGAACATTGTCCTGTTTCCCCATAAGGGGGAATCTCTCTCCTGTTTTGACCATTCAGAGTCAGTTCTGGGTTGGGCCACCTGGTATTTATTTGTACCTCCACTTTTCAACACCCTGCACCCTGTGCTGGCCCTCCTTTTCCCGCGCTAGGCCTACTGCAATGCCTTTTACTTTCTCTCCATGTACATTTTACACTTCTTTCCAAACCAACTTAAATATCCCAGATGCTCCACTAGCCTGTGCCAATCTCTGCAGTAGCTTGCAAGGCTTCTTCTGTCAAAAAAGTTCTTTCTTGCCATGTGTGGTGGCACATGCCTGTAATCCCAGCACTCGCGAGGCTGAGGCAAGAGGATCACTGTGAGTTTTTAGGTCAGCCTGGGTTACATTATGAGCTTGAGGTCAGCCTGAACTATATAGTGAGACCCTGTCTCAAAAATAAAATAAAACAAAAACAGAAATATTTTCTCTTTAAAAAAATTCTCTCTGACCCCCTGGCATTTGGGGGCAATTTTGTGCCTCTAAACTCCCTGGTCCTCCCAGACGTTGACCGTTCTGCTAGTCAGTGAGGGCAGCTCCACAGCAGTCCTGTCCACTCCATGGCTGGGCTCACAGCAGAGGCCTGGACCTCGGTAGTGTTCAATGACTCCATCTTCAATTGGGCAGTCATAAAACACTGCCCACTGAACCTGACCACCAAATGTCTCACTTTGGCCCCCTTGGACATCCCAGTTACAACTTAAGATCTCTGGGCTCGAAGGCTCTAGCTGGAAGCCAGGTACCTGGAACTGACGGTTACAGTCAGACCTCAATGTTATTACAAGCAGATGCTCAGAGCCAAGCCGCTTGATTTTCCTGCTGGGTAGAAAGCTTCCCAAGGAATACCAGCCCCATACAAGACTACTCTGACACCATGATAAAGGGAAAGGAAGCTGCTCTGACAGGCTCTAACATCCCCCTGCTGAGATGCCACCACATCTTACCACACCACACCTGGGTTCCCTTTAGCCTTTTCACGAAACACACTGACAATTATAAGCAGCCACTCCATAAACACCTGAGGGGTATTCTTGTCCCTAGTTTATACCCAGGAATACTGAAGCTGAAAGAGGTTATGCAATTTAGCTGAAATTATACAAAAGGATCTGTAGGCCCGCGCCCAGTCATCTGATGCAAGCGTTAGTCAATCGCGTGTGTACTTTCCTCTGTGTACAAAAAACATTTTAAAAAAAATTAAGTAGAGTGAACCAAAAAGAAGGCGGGGGAGGGGGTTTGTCTACGTGGCCTCTTTCACCTACAGGATGGATGGAAAGAAGGAACGAGCATTACGCAGGACTCGCAAATTTTCTCTGCTCCAAAATCAAAGGGACAAGGATGCCAAAAATTTCATTAATCAAGGTAATACTGAGGGCAAAGGTTTCAAAAATCAAATGGACAAACTACAGCCCGAGGCTGGCGCCTATTTTTGTAAACAGAATTCTCAAAGTTCCAGCAGGCATCTGTCTCCGTAAGCCCCACAGCGTTCCGAAGAGCGAGCGGCATGACGGGTGTGCTGTACATAAAAGCCAGTTCCTCCGCCCCACTTTGAAAAAAAAAAAGCAAGCTGACCCCGCGCCCCAGGCCGCCGAGTCCACATGACAAGCCCCCCACCCCCACCCCCCAGCAGGGATGGAAAAGTGTTTGCTGGTGTCCCATCCGGCCCTCGCTGTACACCGACACCTGGGGGCTAAAAGCGCCCTGCCACTTTAAACCCTGGAGACTCCAAGGGGGCGGGGCAGGCGTTGCCCCGGGAGACGGACGCAAAGTAGCGCCTGCGCCGAGCGACCTCAGGCCGCAGCCGCCGGCTTCCGGGATGGCCAACCCGCCCTCGCGGCGCAGCCTCGGGGAGCCCGAGGAGGAGAAGGGGGAGGAGGGCGTGGAGGAGGATCTGAGGGAGGAGGAGCTGGAGGAGGAGGAGGGCCTGGAGGAGGAGGAAGATGAGGAGGAGGAGGAAGACGAGGAGGAGGAGCCGGAGGAGAGGGCAGGGGTGGGGAAAGCGGAGCGGGCGAAGGTGGGGGCGGGGAAAGTGGCGAGGCCCGAGGAGCACGAGGAAGAGGACTCGGCGATGTTCCGCGAGGACGACCTCTGGACGATCTTTGACCTCGGCGACCGGGAGGACGACGCACTGGACGACGCGGCGCCGCTGGAACCCCGGCCCCGCCTGGTCAGCGTGCCCAGCCCCAGCCTGAGCACGTCGCCGCCCTACCAGTCCTCGAGCCTCACGTGGATCGCGTCGCGCTCCGAGTCCCCGCAGTCCCACGTCTCCTCCCGGCCAAGTACGCCCTGGCGTCCGCTTGGCCTGGCCAGCGGCGCCGCACACGCGGCTGTCTCCAGCCTCGGGCAGAGCTGGGGGCCGTGGTTCACACGTTAGGGTCACGCGTGAAGCGGGCGGTGCTGTTTGCAGTGCTCTGATTATGCCTAGAGGAGCAGAGCTTGAGGGTGCTGGGCTGCGGAGCAGTCCTCAGAAAATCCC
>PVJX010006283.1:25012-78999 GCA_004027295.1 Dolichotis patagonum
CCCCCCCCCCCCCCCTCTCTCTCTCTCTCTCTCTCTCTCTCTCTCTCGTTAGATGTTTGCCTCTTGTTCCCCGGGAGATGACATTGCCCTTTTGAGAAACACTAATTTCGACTGAGTGGTTAAAGTTTTAAATATTTCATTTAACAGGTTTTCCTAAAATATTTCAGACGTTTAGAGAAGACATGTCTGAAGTAAAACTAGATAGGTAAGAAAGTATTCTCAACTTTCCAATATTGTTTTTTGAAGCAAATAATATTTACTTTTTGGATAAACATATTAGGACATTTATAATCTGGGACATTTATAATTTACTCAAAAGGTTGCTTTGTTTCATCTGCACTGGTAGACACTTTTTATAAGAGATAAAGATAAGACCCTTCTTATCCCTGTCGTGTGTAGTTGTGAAGATGGCGTGTGCTTTTATCAATGTAACGTGAAATGAATATTGCCATGCGTACAATAGTAAGTGTTAAGGAATTTAGAACATAGGTCTCTCGTGGCTAAATGTAGCAGTGCCCAGGGACACCTTTGGTGAAGCTAAGTAAAAATTGTGGCATTCTCACAAGTGTTCACCTTTTACTTACAATTCCTATTGCAGTGCTTTAACTAAAACAGAAACATAACAGAAAGATCTTTGAAACAGCTCTATAAAACTTCCCTGAAATATCACACCACGGCTAAGTCCATAGTCTTGTACATTTTTAAGCGGGAGGGAAGTTGTTCTCTCCCACTGATGTTTTTCTTTTTCCTTTTAATTCAACTTGTTAGTAAAAGATAATATATGTGTGGTTAAAAATTAAGGTATACCAAGATATAAAATTGAGAAATTCACTCTTCCAGAGTTAACATACCGTTAACAGTTTTGTTTCCTTTTTTTATTTTATTGAAAAGTAAAACAAAATTTCATAACAATATTTACTTGCTCCCTTTAACTGTAACATTTTCATCCCTTGATTTATCAATTTCTGGCAAAACTCTTGACTCCTTATCTCTCCATTTTTGATGGTTATTTTTTCCAACATTTAAGACTTTAAAGTATTTAAACCTTTTTTTCTTGATTTATCAGTTTTAGAAAGTGTATATTGGATTGTATTATGAAAAATTAACACATTAATTCACTTCTTTCCATCTTTTCTCTAACCTGTATTCTAACAAACTATATATATAACAAGTTATATTAAAATATACATTCATATGAAATTACAAAGTTTTATTGTTTGCATTGTGTTTTATTGATTATGATTAACCCTTGGTGCTTTAGGTACACTTTGACTTAAAATTGAAAACCAATAAACAATACATAAAATTTTATGTTAAACCCATTGTAATTAGATCCAGGGGTAAGAAAATAATTCCATGTCTATAAAAGTTACTTCCTAAAAAGGGAAATTTTCAGCTCAGTTGTTTTCAGTTGTCTTCATTTTTCCCAGGTTGGACTCAAAGGCCATGTGTTCTTGATTCCCACTTTTCTTTTGTTCCTCTTCCCTTTGCTGGACAAATTCCTCAAGTGATTTATTCATGTAAGTCTCTCTCGTGGGTAGTCAAATTTCTGATTGCCTGCCTTCCTGGAATTTTCTTCATTTTGCCTTCATACTTTATTAATGATAAGCTAGCATACAAGAATGAGTTTAAAACCATTCTCCCTCAGAGCTTTGAAGGTAAGTCTTTATTGCCTGCTAGCATCCAGTATTGCTGATTAGTCTGATTTGCAAATCCTTCCGACACTTGATTATTCTCTCCCACTTTTTTAGTCATTCCCCCCTTCTGTGTGTTTGATTTTTTTTTTTTTTTTTTTTGTGCCAGGGATTGAACTCATGACCTCACACTTGCCAGACAGGCACTTGTGCCACTGAGCTAAATCCCCAGCCCATTCCCCCCTTCTGAATGCCTGCTGGAGACTGCTGGAATTCTGAGAGAGAGTCTCCATCTTTCATAACTTTTCCTTCACATTCTCAGTGTCCTCAAGAGTTTTGATGTGTTCATGTTATTGTACAGCCCTTGTACAGATTGGGGGGAGTAAAAAACCAAAATAAATTGGTTCATGATTGTTTCTGTTTAAAATAGTTTATTACTGTTTTTTAAATTTTGTTGAAAGCAGTATTCAAGTTCTCTTTTGTTCCATGTATTCCTTCTTATTCAAAGAGGGGGGTCAATGTTGGTTCTATTTATCTTGATCTGGTCTTTTTGCTGCTACTGATTATCCTTAATTACCTGGCAATCCTTGGTTATCTATTTGTCTAAATGAATGATAACTAAAATGGAAGCCTGCTACCTCCGAGGGCTTCAGGGCTGGGGCGGGGGTGCCCAGAGCCATGTGCTGTGGGTGAAGTGTATGCCAGCTGACCTCCTGTGGAATGTCTGGGCAGGAAGCAGTTAAACTGGGTAAATGACTATTTCTGGAGTTAGGAACAGGACCCTGCACTGCGAGTGGAGTATCTCCTTCCTTTTTCCCCCAGACCTGCTGGACAAGTCCAGAGTAATCTCATACCAACTCTGCCTCTTTCTCAGGTCTAAAAGCTCCCAGAGCAGGTTGCCCACGGGTTTTAGAAAGCTGTTCTCTGGGCTCCTTTAGATATTAAAACTGCTGCCATCTGTCCTGTAGTAGAAAGGTCGTGGAAGGGACCTGCCTGGCCAGCTGTGCCAAGTTCACTCCTTGCACTACTCTGACGTCAGTTGCCAGCTTCCCCCTTGCTGTGTTTGCTTGAGTTGACCTGAAGCAGTGATGGCGAACCTTTTAGAGATTGCAGTGACAGCAAACAGCAGCTGGCTGTGGCACACGTGCCATTCGTTAGCCACCACTGAAGAGGTTACTCAGGAGCTAAATTCCCTTTTGAAAATCACCTTCCTTCTCTCGTCTTGAGCAGTAGGACGCTCTGCTCTGGGTTTCCCTTGACCTATAGCCATGTATGTCCTGTATTTTAAGGACTTCTTCAGTCGTGCTTGCCCACCAATTATAACTTGTTTTCCAGTGCTGATTGTTTATTTAAAGTACCTGTTACTTCAGTAAGCTCTTGCAGAGGAAAGAAGACAGGAGGGAGGAAATTGCGTACACAGCTGCAGTCTTGACCTGGAATTGCTATTACACAATTTCAGTCGATGGAAATCTCTCTGTCCTAGATCAGTCTTAATTTGCACAGATGATATAGATGTAGATAAAGATATCTCAAAGTACCTCTTGATGAGATTTTGAATTTTTTTTAAACAAACGTCCTAAAAATATAACCAATGTTGGCTTGGTTTCTGTAACCTTATTACTATTCTGGTTGAAAATGGGACAAACTTTAGAAAGCAGATAGATGTGGAGATACAGATTTTGGAACCCAAGATAAGACAAGTGATGATTTAGAAGATCCCTAATCTCCACGAGCTGTGGTTTCTTTGCATGCAAAAACTAAACACACGAATCTCTGCTTGGCTTGGCTTTTGTAAAGATAAGTGGGTCAATGTGAGTGAAAGCAACTCTGCAATGTGTTCTCAGCAATGTTAATTTTGTTACAATTCCCCATGTACCCTTTTAGACACAGTTCCAGAAATGAGCTTTGATGTTAGGTTAAGGAAAGGCAAAATAAATAAGAAATGAGGTATTGATTTTTTTTAACTACCAAATTGGAAAAAATACATGTTAAATGTTGTCTGGAGATTCTTTCATGTTGCTTTACTCACAGTCCCTGTAGCTTGTTTTTCTAGGAGGTTAGATAAACAGGACTTCCTTGGGGAGTTGCACAGGTGGCCTCTGCAGAGTCATTTACCTATTACAGGACACAGTCATTTCAGATTGAAAAACAAAACACTTTACTGATGCAATGTGCCGTGGAACAACGCACTACAGAAAGAAGGTGGACGTATCTCATACCCACCAGGGCCATCCTGAGCTGGAGGCCGCCTATCTGGCAGCACCACTCCATTGCTAAGAAGCTTTTCTTCTGCTTCCTGTGCATTTGCCACACTTTAAATAAACTTTCACTTTGCACCAATAGAAAAAAAAGGAAAAAAGGTGGATAGATACATAAAAGAACGGAAGTGAAAAAGTAACAAAACAATTATGTGGAAAAACTATTATTTGATTATTTTAATTTTTTAACAATGAGATAAAGGAGCTTGAAAAAGCAGTATTATTTACTCATTACCAGTAAGTTTTTTTAACTAGTAAAAGTTCAGTTTCTATCATGTCATTGATAATTGAAATGACCAATTAAACTACTCAAAGAGTAGAGATCATTTAAATATAATGCACTTAATATAACATCAGCCCTTTAAAAGCAGTTTGGATTATTTTGAAGATATTAAAAATGAATAATTTGTGCCAATTTAAATTAAAGTAAGGGGCCGGGGATATAGCTCAGCAGCAAAGCTAGCAAGTGCAAGGTCGTGAGTTCGATCCCTGGTCCCAAAATAAAATAAAATAAGCATTTAAGTGCACATGCCACTACCACCAACAATTATAGAGTACTAGGAAATTCCTGAGAAAACTGTGATACTAGAAACCTCCAGGATTTTTTTTTTAATCTCCAGGATTTAGAAAGGAAGCATTTCCAAAGTTCAGATTTGATTTACATCCTGTGCCTAACTTTACTGAAAAGTCAGAACTGGAAGAAAACATTTCAAGGAAAACAATAAGGATCTTTTATTATTATTAAATATACTATATTTAGTAGACTTGCTAACAACTGTGTAAGTATACTTAAAACTAATGTTTTAATCTACATTTCAGAGATTTATTTACAAATTTGTATCCAGGAATGCCGATATCAGTACAAACTGAAGAAAGTTGGCTCCAAGATTTGTCTGATAAAAAAAGTCAAAGTGAGTAGTTTGATTTCCTAGCTTTTGGGGGAGCGGGAGGGCTGGGATCACACGTTGGAAGTATCGCAGGAGTGGAGGAAGAGTTGAGTTAGCTTTGAATCTTAGTTGCAGAATGAAATAACGTTGTGATGGTGGGTAAGTTACTCAACCTCCCTGAGTCTCAGAGTGTTCATCTCTTAGTAATAATCATATTGTCATAGGATTGTTATGATGATTAAAATGAGATTAAGAAAACTCCTTGGCATCTAATAGTCAATAAATGGTAATATTTATGTACACTAAAAAATAATATGCCATTATATTTTGATACATGTATTATTATAGAAGTTACATATATATGTGGTTCTTTGTCAAACATTAGTAAATACAATAATATAAAAAAAATTTTAATATATCCCCACATATTCCTCAGAAGTATCATGACAAATAATTTTGCCTTTCAACTTTTATATTCAAGTTTTATAGTATATCATTTATTCATCAAGTCCTTTTGAGCAAACCTCTGTTCTAGTGAACTAAAAGTAAACACAATGATGTGATCCCCTGCCTCACTGTTCTCACATCAAAGTGTGTGAGTGGGATAATTTACAAAATATATATGTAAGTATGTAATACACTGCATGACGTCAGTACTTAAAAAAATGGAGGAAGCAGAGAGCATCATGGAGGGAGGGCTGCACGCTTGCACAGGGTGCCTCAGAGAAGTCTTCACTGAGAAGCTGAGATACTTGAGCCAAAACCTAAAGGAGAGAGAGTGAGCCATGACAACCCATGGAGGAAGTGTGTAAGCCAAAGGGGACAGCAGGTGCCTCCTTCTAAAACAAAGAGGAGGCCGGTACAGCTGCAGTGGGCTAAGCAAGGAGGAGGGAGAATCCTAGGGGATAAGAGATAACAAGCACTAAATCTCTTCCACTGGTATGGGAGTGGGAAGTCCCTGGAGAACGATGTGTGCAGAGAAGTGATACAGTTGAACCTAGTAATCCCTAAGGCCAGAGTGCGGCATTGCCAACTCAGGGATAGGAGATGGAGACTGACAAAAAGGACCTTTCATATAGAAGAAAGATTGGTAAACTCTCCTGGATGCCAAGAAAGCATCTGAAGGAGAAGGAAATGATAATGGGGTCAACAGTAGTACTTAGGGTCAGAAAGATGAGAACTGAAAACCTGTCGCAGCAGTATTTGGGGTCACTGGTAGTGCTGAGAGGACCTGCTTCAACGTAATTGCGGGCATGAAAACCTGACTGGCATGGATTCAAGGGAGACAGAGAAGGGAAACGAAATAAGTAGAATCACACCCCACATTCCCTTTTCATTATTAAGCTTTTTGTGGTATAACCAATATATTAAAGTGGTCTAACTTTCACATAGTAAAAGACAATAATTTGTTTTGATCATTACCTCAATTTCAGAGATTACCACTCTTCTGTTACATGTCTTCCAAATACCTTCCTAACTTTTTACATTCATTTAGGAAGTATAGACAGGAGTTTAGCACTTTCAATTTTCTTCTCCTTGTTTATATGAATGGTATCATACCGAATGTGTTGGTTCACTTGCTTTTTCACTTAATACTATCCCTTAGAAATTTTTCCAGGTCAGAGAATGCAGAATTTCCTCATTCTTAGTAATTGTTTTGTAATAGTATGTAGTATAGATGTGCAATTGTTTATTTAAAGGTTCCCTAACTGATGTGTAAAGTCATTTCCAGATTTTTACTTGTGCAATGTTTCAGTAAATCTTTTTGTCTACACATGCCAGTATTTCTCCAAGATAGGTGCCAAGAAAGTGTCATTGTAGGGTAGAAGTTACATACTTCGATCATTGCCTTCCTACAAAGTTGAACCAATGTGTGCTTCCAATAAGAGTTGTTGAGGCCACTCTTTTCCTGTCCTTTCCAGTATTTGATATTGTCACTATTCAAAATTTTTGACAGTCTGGGAGATAGAAACTACCACATCTTACTATTTTATATAATTATCATGCTTAAGGCTCATAAAACAAAAGCTGTAGAGAAAATTTCAGTCTTCTTAGGGACTATCTAACTGTCATGATCAAAGTGATAGAAATAAGGAAATAAGTGAAAATAAGGAGCATGTTATCAGACAATGGAGGGAAAAACCACCCTTGTTATAAAGTGGCAAAGAACTTTGCGGAATTGTGCTTGTGTCCTGGTGTTCTGTGGAGAGTAGAACTTGTGAATGATGAAATGGGACAATTGTCTTGAGAAATCTCTCAACAGCCTGTCATCCCAACACTGGGGAGCTGAGGGAGGAGCATCACACAGGATCACACAGTGAATTCAAGGCCAGCCTGCATGACATAGCAAGACCCTGTCTCAAAAAACCAAACCAAAACAAATGTCTAAACAAAGTTTTGAAGTTGCAGTTTAGCCTCTTTTGAGTGCTTATTCTACACGGTGAAAAGAGGAATGTCTTATAAACAGAACTATCAAGTAAAAGGGGAAGCAAACAAAAGTTTGGGTACTCTCATCTTACGATATTGGAAAGAATGATAAAGTTTGTTCAAGAAGCAAGGAGAAGGGTGGCCAATTTTGATTAGCTGATTAATTTGGAAGGGCCATCTCAACCAAGCTAGCTATTCAACAGTAAGTGTGGAGCTTCACTAGTCATCTAAACACAGACCAAGACTTGCCTTCTAGTCAGTTGAAGAACAACGCTGAAGGCAGTTGAGATCATCAGGGCTGCACCTCCCAGGGCAGGCCCTGAGGAAGGGGCTGGGGGCAGAGCAATTTCAAGGCTCTCCTCTCCACACTGTGCTGCCTTGTTCTCAGCTGCCCAGGTCAGGCCCAGCGGACCCAGGTGTGGTGCGGCCAGGATCCCTGTGCCCTGAAGGCGCAGTGGAACTGCAGTGCTGTCCTCATGGTGCTGTCTCCTCCACCTTGCAGAGTACACTAGCTGGGAGGGCGCTGGCTACCTCCACCTAGAGCCACCTAGAACCCGGGCTTCCTCATTCTTACAGAGAACTTCGGCAGGGACAAGGCCACCCCCCCCCAGGAAGCCTGAGAACTGAGAACTCTTTCCCAAGGGCCAAGAAGGCAAAACATGCCGCCAAAGAACACTGTTCTGTACGCTGTTGGGTTTCAGCCTTACGTAGGACCTGTTGTTACAGAAAACAGAGCAAACATAGGAAGAAGCGGCACCAAGGAGGCGCAGGTGGCAGGTTTTCACATCCATGGGCTTCTGATCAGGATTTCTCCCAAAGAGTCAGAGCTGGGGTTTCAGGCTTTTAAAGGGAAAGTGAGTGGGGCAGTACCTAGGCCGATCTGGCGCATATGATTGGAGGTCTCGATGATGCCATGGGTTGCTAAAGGAGTTTAAACATTACAGGTTTCCTCCTAAGGCTATCAGTTATACAAAGCATGGGTTATACAAAGGAAGAAATGCCCTGTTACATTTTAAGTTACATTGTAAAACCATCGGTTACACAAAGGCAGCAAAGACAGGGGCTTACACAAAAGAAGACCCATTCTGTTGTTGGTGGAAATGAGGCCTTGGGGAGGTTCACTGTCTGTCACTGGAACCCCATAGGCCAATATCTTCCTATCTAAAAACATCGTATCAGTAGCAGACCTAAAGTAGACAGATGCCATTTAAATGAAGCAGAAAAGAAGAAGACATGCACAGCATGATTATAAGGGCCGGGGAACATAGCTCAGTGGTGCAGTACCTGCCTGGCAAGCACAAGGTCCTGAGTTTGGTGCCCGGTGCCCCCCCATCTGATTATAAATAAAATATTCACCCCCGTAGTCTCATAGGGCTAGAAAGGAACAGGTAAACATGTGCTGCATAGGTGGTGAGTTTCCGGTCTTTGTTACTTATTTTTAACACAGTGTTATTTGGAAAGAAACCAAAACAAACAAACAAAAAACCTTAAAAGATAAATACAATAAGGATACTTATTTTTACCAGAGACAAATTTTCTTTTATGTTCAATTTATCTCTTCTTTGTCAAGGTCGATGATAAATGTACACTTTTTTCTTTTTTAAAGGAAAGAAAGCATTCTCTCAAGTCAAGGTAGCTAAACCTGAATGCCTGGCTTCTAAGCTAAGAGGTAAATGGTTTCTTGGTGTCAGCCCCTTTTGCTAGCAAAAGACAATTACTATGCAATGAAAGGTGGTGAAAATGAAGGGGCTCCAGTGTTTAAACTGTATGCCTATGAGTATATGTGTGTGCATGTGTGTGTGCATGCATGTGTGTGCACATGTGCATGTGAGATAGGATAGGAGGATGGGGAGAGGGCCTCCAAACTAGAAAAAAATGGAATAGACTGCACAAACATTTTTAACTTTCCTTCTAAACCTGTCCTTTTGCTTCAGAAAAATGGGTAATTAATCCAGAAGAGACCAAACTAAGTATTTTATGCGAGTTGGAGGTAAGAAATGTTCACTATACCAAGCTAGCACACTGTTCTCCTGGGGGAAAAGAGGCTTATTTAGTCTGTAATTGTTTTCTTTCTCTTTCTCTTTTTGAAAATTCAGTTTAAAGATGACTTCATAACACTGTTTGAGCCTTCCCTAAGGACACTACCCAGCGTTGGGCCGCCGACCATTCTGGCCTACAGGGAAGAGCAGTCCGACTTAGACATTAACTTCAAGGTGATTTCAATTCATATTCTGATCGTTATTGTAAAATGACACAAAATGCCATAAAGTGAGAATGGTGAACATATTTGTTTACAAAGCAAAGTGCAGGCATGGTGGTGCACACCTGTAATCCCTGCATTTAGGAGGCTGATGCAGGAAGATAGCTGAGTTTGAGGTCAGCATAGGCTACATAGTAAGTTCAAGGCCAGCCTGGACTGTATAGCAAAACTGTGTCAACAATAACCAAAAAAAGGCAAAGTGTTCGTGAACTTGGAGTAGGCCTTAGGATGGCAGTGTTTATTTGCTAGGGATTTTTAAACCAAGTATCACAACCAAGTGGCTTAAACCAAAAGAAACGTCCTGTTCCCTAGTTCTGTAGGCTGGAAGGCCTTGGCTGAGGGACGGGCAGGATCAGCGCTGTAGGGGAGACTCCTTCTTGTTTGCTGCTGGCTTTTGCGGTGGGCGGGAGTCCAGGTATTCCTTGGCTCACAGCTGCATGCGTCCAATGTCCACCTCAGTTTCCAGTAATTTCTCTAATTCTCTGAGTCCAAATGTCCTCCTCTAAGATCTCAGTTATACTAGATTATGATTCACCCTCAAAACCTCATCTTAACTTGATTACCTCTGCAAAGACTAAATAGTTACATTCAAAGGTATCAAGAGTTAGGAGGGCACCATATCTTTTTTTTTTTTTTCTTTGTGGGGAGGGGAACACAGTTCAACCCATAGCAGTAGCTACAAAGCCTGGAAACATAGGTGAATGTTCGCCATATTTAATTAAGTGACCAATTAATGCCTACACTTGAAGGCTGAGGGAAAGGTTTCTTCAGTGATTCCAACAGGATAGCACCTACCCCACCACTCCAGAGTGGTGAAGAAATGATCATAACCCAGCCTGGGATGGACCCTGTGGGCATGGAAGAGAGTCGTATACTTCCCAACTCGGACTACCTTGACAAGAGGAGACGCGATGGTGCAAAGCAGTGCGTCACAGACGCATGTGCGGGGTGATGGAAGTGGTGTGTGGCTGCACTTGTGTGGTGCCTGATGCCATCGTGTGCAACACCGAACTAACTACACAGTACTAGTGGGGGCACACGTGAAAACATAGCACATGATGTAATGTCAGTAACTGTTGGCTGCTTGTGTTGGCCTGGGTTTCTAAACTGGGGTCACCCTCTAAACACTTCAGGCTTGAAACTGTTTACCTACATGTATCACCTTCCTATCTCTGAACCACGGAGGCTGGTATCCAGAGACGTCTCTGGACCTGGGGTTACACTGTCTTCCCAACACCCAAAGATGAGCCTGAACAAGAAAGGCCTTCTGGCCTCTCCTTTAGGGCCACGTCCTGGCACTGGCGCCTGGTCCTCCACCTGCTCAGCCGGCAGCCCTCGCAGCTCCAGTGCCACTTGTCTGGTCTAGTGCAGGGGTCCCTGACCTCTCTAGCCACGCTCTTTTCAGGGCCAGACTCTGATCTCCTCAGAGGTTTTCTGAAGCATCTCCACTTTGCCGCAGCCTCAGGTAAAGAGATGCTGGGCTGAATTCACTACTGAGTCCCTCGTGTGGCATAGGTTGTAGATGATCTGTAATTGTCCAGCTTTCCATCTGCCCAGCCCCATCATTTGATAGCTGTCCTGGGTTTTCACTATCAGCTCTCTACTGTGTGGCTCCTTCCAAGCTTTCTGCATTCAGCAGTAGCTAGTACTCACTATGGGGTAGTTTCAGTGGCCTGAAATTGACAGACATTACCTAGACAGAGAATTCCTGGCTGCACTGACTAACTCAGTCACCATTAGTCCCTGATGGCATTTTTGCCTGTCTCCAAGGATGGTTTTCATGGCAAATATAGAGGCCCCGGTGGTATTCGCGATCTGCAGGTCACGATCTAAACCTTTTCCTGGAGCCCCACGCTGATGCTTGCCTGCCTGAGAGATTCTGCAGTCACAGACATGACCTCAGGTGGCTGATGTGGCCGTAGGGTGCCAACTCCTCATGGAATCACGTGAGCCTCTACCATATTTCCCCTAAATAAGACCTAACTGAAAAATAAACCCTAACATGATTTTTCAGGATGTTCATAACATAAGCCCTATCAAAAATAACCCCCAATTAAGATTGTCAGCCAGATGGATGTATTCAGTACATCCGTCGTAACACACAATGGACATAGTGAATTATAAAATAATAATATCAGTACATAATTACATATGAATAAATATTATGTTAATACATAAATGATAATATAAATTATAATTGATACCTAAACGGGCACCTAGAAAGGTTACTACCTATCTAAACAGAGGAACTAGAGATTTACTGACAAATGACCAACCAGAGTACAGACACAAATAACATGTGCACTGACGTATGTTGTATGTTACACAGGCTACATGGACAAGCAGTGCTCATTAAGAAGAGTTCTGTTGCTAGACATGAGAGATTGGGGCTTGTTATGGCTTGTGTCTAGATAGATGCCCAGCAAAGCCCAATGCAGTTGGGAGGGAGGCTTTTCAGAGATGGCTGGATCCGGAGTGTGTGATACTGGTATCAAGGGCGTGTGATTAGTGAATCAGTCCACTGCTTAGTTCGGCATAGTTCTGGCTACAATTAAGAGTGTGAGAGCTACACTCACCCTAACACAGGTAGCCTGCATAAAATACAAGGGAAAGAAAGAATGTGCTCTCACTGCCTGCTTGCTGCATACTGTTTCTCCTCTGTGACGCCCCTCTGCCATGCTGCCCTGCCTTGGAGACAGCTGATTATGACTGAAACTTCTACAGCTGTGAGTTAAATCAACATTTTTCCCTTTAACTTTGAGTGTCAGCTATTTTGTCTCAGCAATGAGGAAAAGTCAAGGCCATTCTACAGGAAATGGAGTCACAAGAAATTCAGGCCAGAATTCAGGATTTAGGGAGTTATGATGATGTTCTAGGTGACATGACTGTATTTGAATAAATGTAGATTTTGTACATGAATAAAAGTACATTGTTGTACATGAAAAAAGTAAGACATCTCCTGAAAATAAGCCCTCTTGTGTCTTTTGAAGTAAAAACTGATATGAGACGGGGGGGGGGGGAGAACAAACCAGTAAAATAAATTTTAAAAAAACAAACATCTTGCTGGTTCATACCTTCTGGTACAACATCTCAGCACCATGAAAATTCTCCACCAAGTAGTCTGGGAACCCTTGGGGTCTCACAGGAGCCCTCAGATAAGTTTGCCTAGCCCCCTTCACCTGTGCTGCCCCAGGGGACACTCTGGCTCTGCCCAGGCCCTTGCTCCAGCTGCTCTCCGAGTTGCTGGGCCTCAGTATGCACTTCATCTCTCTCCCCCAAGGAAGAAGAGGAGGAGCCATCGCCCACATGTGAATTTTGTGGAAGCAATCTCCAGGCATTTCTTTCTAGTGTGGACTGCATTTACTCTGAACCAGAAGTACACGTAAGTTCTAAAACAGGTTGGCTGAGGAAACAGTGTTATTTTTAAACACTTGTAGTATTTTGTCTTGCTTCTTTCCTATAAACTTCCATTCTTAAAACAGAAATGCAATTCACAACCACAATGGTAAATCCATTCACATTCACTAGAATGATGCTGATTTAAAAAACTGATAATAACAAGTGGCACATGCCTGAAAAACATAAAACATGCCCAAAAACATTAAAAAAACTTACACACACACATTCAAAGCAGCATGATTCTTTTTTTTTTTTTTGTACCAGGCATCGAACTCATGATCTCACACTTGCCAGGCAAGTGCTTGTGCCACTGAGCTAAATCCCCAACCCAGTAGCATGATTCTTACTAGACAAAAAATAGTGACAACCCAATTATCCATCTGCTGGATAAAATGAGGTATAACCATACAATGACACATACTCAGCCAGAAAAGAAGTCCAGAGATGTGCCGTGATATAGATGAGCCCTGAAAACATGGTGTTAAGTGACAGAAGTCAATTATAAAGTATCACATGTGCGTGGTGCCATGGATATGAACTATTAAGAACAGGCACGTGGGGAGAAACAGAAAGCAGACTCAGGCTTTCCTGAAGCTGGGCGGAGGGAAATGACTGCTGACAGATCACAGCTAATGTGGATGGTGGTGATAGCTGCACAACTCTCAATGCACTGAACTGAAAAACTTAATTAAATTATACCTTTAAATGAATGAATTATATAGTATGTGGATTACACCTTAATAAAGCTTCAGAGAGAAAAAGTTATGGCAGACTGTTATATAAACCCAATTTGCTGTGTTTGGTTTTTGTCTCCTCTAATCACCGTCATCTACATGTCTTTTCAGACCTCCTGTTGTCCTCAGTTCCAAAATCTGATTGACTATATCTGTGAAGAAAAACGAAAAATCCAAAACTCTAAACCTGAATTAATCAGTATTAAGCCTCACGAAGCCCATGGCAATGAAATTGATAGAATCAAGGCAAAAGAAAAGGCCTTGCGGAGGTAATGCTGCGCCTTAGGTACTGAAACTCAGATAGGCCAGCACGACTGGGAATCACCAGTTCAAGCCCAGCCTGGGTGACTTAGGGACTTAGGGAGACCCTGCCTCAAAATTTTAAAAATGAAAAAGGCTTAGGGATACCTGTCAGTATGAAGGCCCTGGATTTAATCCTCAATACTGGGCCGGGGCGGGGGGGAGGACTTTTTGTTGTTGTTGTTTCATTTTTTGTTTTCTGAGATAGGTCTCCTTATGTCCCTTTTTTTCTTTTTCTTTTTAAGAGATAACGATGAGGATTTGGCCCCTACACAGAAAAAAAAAAAAAAAATTGGACAAACCAAACATGCAAGCCTATTACACTTTCTGATGGGTGTCATGAGATTCAAAAGTTCCCAGAAAATGGAGTGAACTCGTTGATTTTTAGTAGAATCTGCTAATCCCAAATTATTGGGGAAATTCAAGATTCCTATTGTGGAGAAGTTTACCCACTGAATAGCATAGATACCCACACACATGCTCTGATTGAAAGCCTGGTCTGACAAGTAGTAACAGTTTAAAATAACGCGGAGCAGCATTTGAACAGATGAAATTTGTAGTATACTGTTTAAGCTTCAACCACATTTCAGATTTCTGCATGATGTTTCTGATTTTATAGAAAACAGGAGCGACAAATTGCCCGACATTTCACTACAGTACGAAGTGAACAGACAAACTTTCCTTTAGGTGAGTCCATCGACACTAACGTTACAGACCAGCTCTAAAACGTAATAAAGCTCAGGTGTTTCATCAAAAGATGAAACTAGTATATTTTAAAGTAATGTTGAGGCCTGGAGACTTAGCTCAGTGGTATAAGCACCTGCCTGGCAAGCATGAGGTCATGAGTTTGATCCCTGGTACCAAGAAAACAAAACAAAAGTTATATTAAAAATTTTCATTTTTGAGTAATGTAAAATGTGTCAGTCAAAATAGTTCAAAAAATCTGATGTTTCAGCTGTCTGATTTTTGGTGTTCTTAGTCTACATCTTACTGTTATTATGGATTGAAGTAAATTAGCAATATTTATAGAGCACTTATAGACCAGCAGCAAGGAACTTTCAAATTTACTGTTTCTTGTTTTATGACGTGCATACTCCGTTTTGTTTTCAAGCTTGAGTATGGGGTATCTGTCAGAAATAAATCGCATCACTTTCTAACACACTGGCTGTGTCCGCCCACTGGCCAGTACAGCTGTAGCACTGATGAAAATTAATCACCCTTGATTTTAGAATGAGAAGTCCTGGATTTATAGCCTTGTTTTTCTCCTTATAGGCTGTCTGATTCTGGATCAATGACTTAATATTTCTGAGCATCAGGCTCTTTCTCTACTACTCCAAGCTATCTAGAGGAAGACATTTTTATATTGTCCTTAATGCTGTGTAACATTTCTCGATATTCAACTGTTTTTGACTAAAATAAAAGGCTGAAAATTTTCCACTTTCTTTTTAAATAAAGCAGTGTTTATTTTTTCTAACAAAAGTAGTTCCTGACTAACTTAATAAAGGCCCTCATTTTACTTTCTTTAAAAAAATGTCTAGCCAGGCATGGTGGTGCACACCTGTAATCTCAGTACCTGGGAGGCTGAGGCAGGAGGATTGCTTCAAGTTTGAGGCCAGCCTGGGCTACAGAGTGAGTTCAAGGCCAGTCTAGACTATAATGTAAGACCCTATCTCAAATATAAAATAAAATAAAATAAAATAAAATAAAATAAAATAAAATAAAATAAAATAAAATAAAATAATAAAATAAAATAAAATAAAATATTTTAAAAAATCTAATAACCCAAAGCATTTGTAATGGGGTTTGAATTTTATTTTAGAAGAATGGGTTCAGAAAATCTAAAATATTTCTGTGATCTTTTTCTTATTAGATGCAAAGAATTCGAGAACTATTTCTTATCAACTTTCTGTAGATATTCCAGAAATAAAGCCATCTTATGAAGAACCGGTTTATTTCCAACTAATAAAGAGTGACGCCTCCATTGTTTGTTGTGATTCTAGGAAAGCAGGTGGACAGGTAACTTGCTTGTAGTTTTTTTATTTGCTGTTTTACAAAAATCAGCTTTACCTGAAATTAAAAAAGCTCTCATGACACATTTAACTATTTGGCATTTCAGTTTGTAGTAGCCTTTGAAACAATGTCTTCCAGATGTTTAGGATAAAGCTTTTTATCTTCACATATGCTAGTTGCACCTTAAAGAACATTTGGAACCCTTAGAAAATTAGAAAGAAGGGGAGGAAGTCACCAAATATCCAAACCATTTTTCCGAAGACATCAGTATTTCGATATATTCCAGACTTGCACCATATGGTAGCACTATTCCATATGGCTATTTAAATTTAAATGAAATACAATTCATCAGTCACATCGGGCACATCGTGAGCCCTGCACAGGCGTGTGTGACTCATAGCTGCCTTGCCACAGAGCAGATACAGAACATTCTTATTGTCTCAAATGTTCTGTTAGGCAGCACAGTCCTAGACCTCTTCCTTGCATATGTATTTTCTAACACCCTTGTATTCGTATCATACATGCAATTTTCTCTTTTTAAACTTACTTTTAGAATTGTATTTTCTATACTAAATAAGTTACATTATTTTAATATGCAGTTCAGGCTAGCTTTGAGCTCACTTTGTAGACCAGGCTGGCCTCCAATTTGCAATGACCCTCCTGCCTCAGCCTCCCGAGTACGCTACCATGTCCGGTTCACTTGACATTTAAAGGAGAACAGCTAGACTAGCAGATGACCTCCCAATAGCAATCACTAATAGAAGCTAGAAGGAAGTGGAATGATTTCTATGTGGTAATGGAAAATAAATGGCAGTGCAGAATTCTACATCCAATTAAAATTTATTAGAGGACAGTGTGCCAACAAAAACAAAGCTATGCAGCTTTTCACGAATGGAATTCTAAAGAATGTTCCTTGGTAGCTGCATAGTCTGAGATTCAAGAAAAATGAAGTGCAAAGAAAGTGATATATGATAATGCCTGGATAAAACTAAAATGGCTGATAAAGCAGGAAAACCAGCTTGTACAGTCTCAAAAGACAATGTAGAATAAAAAATTCAATGCAACAATAGGGCAATTGTGAAGAGTGCCAGAGGCAATTAGAGTTGTTTCTCAGTATCTGTGGGGGGGTGGGTCTAGGGCCCCCTGTGGATGCTTAAGTCTCTTATTTTTAAGAATGATATAGAAAGGTTGGGTATCCTTGGCATTTGGATTTTGACTTATTGTATTTGGAGATATTTGTATCTATAATTAGGTATGGGATGGGAACCATCTCAAATTTATTTATGTCCCATATACCCCTTATACACATAGCATGTGTTGTGACTGTAATTCATCCCATAAGGTCAGGGGTGGTATTGTTCTCTTGTCCCATCATGTTGATGCTCAAAGAGTTTCAAACTTTGGGGCATTTCAGACTGCAGACTAGATCAAGGATTTTCAACCTGTACTTGCATGTATATAAATATCTTCCTGAATATTTTAAATCATGTCTAGATTACATCTACTACCTACTGCAGTGTAAATGCCATATAAATAGTTGTTTTAATGTATTGTTTAGTTAATAAGGATAACAAAAATGTACGGACAGATACAATTTTTTAAAAAATATTTTCAAAATGAAATTGATTGAACCCAAAGATGAAGAGCCCACAAATTCAGAGTCAATTATAGTGTCCTAAAGTCCTTGGTTTAGGAGAAGGGAAAACAATTAGCTTCAGGCTTTGATAAATTAAATATTCCTGTTGTATTAAAGGCAGATGTCTTGCACTCGGGGAAACTGACTTGGGGATGGCAATGTGCAATGTATGTACCATTGATGTCTCCTAATTGTTGTGTTTTGAATTTTTTTTCTCTTTGAAACAAAATTGATTCTAAAAAAAATTGTCTTGTTGAAATTCCTAGACTGCTTGAAAAATAATAGAATAGACAGTAAAACTTTAAAACAAGAACAGGTGAAATAAACAAGAAAAAAAAAAAGAGAATTTTAAAAAAATATCTTCATGGCCGGGGATTTAGCTCAGTGGTATAAGCACCTGTCTGGCAAGTGTGAGGTCGTGAGTACGATCCCTGGTACAAAAAAAAAATCTCCAAATGACAAGAAAACATGAGGGAAAAATAATAAAAAGATGAGTAGAAAGCATCAAGGATTGGAATTAATTATATATAAATAAATGTGCCAGTTAACAGACAAAAACTTTCAGAATTGATGTTTTAAAGTCTCTAATAGATATAATACAAAAAGATTAAATACAAATACTACAAAAGTGTAAATTTTAAATAAATAAATAAAAATTATATATCATGAAAACACTAATACCTTTAATTTATATCAGATACTGACTGAGATGCATATTATTTTATAATGTTGACAGACAAAAGCAAGATATTAAAAATCCACTGTGGATAATTCTATTTATGTAAGGTTCTTAAAGACAAACATTATACTGCCTAGAAATGATAAGAGTACAAACAAAAGCAAAAGAGTTAATATAAAATCAGATTACCAGCGGAAAGGAAGAGCACTGATATTTGAGGGGTGCTGGGGCGAGGGCTTCAGGAGGCTCTGCATTGTTCCATACCTCCCCCTGGATCCAGTTATGCGGGTGTTTGCTTTCTCATTACTCATTACTCCGTACTCATTACTGATTACTCACTACTGAAACAGCATGCTTTGGCACTTGACTGATGGATTCCAGATTTCTTTCTTTTTTTTTTTTTTTTTTTTGTTTTCTTGTTGAGACAGGTCTCACTATGCAGTTCAGGTTGGCCTTGAGCTCACTTTGTAGCCCAGGCTGGTCTTGAAGTTGCAGCGATCCTCTTGCCTCAGCCTCCTGTGTGCTGGGATCATAGATTTCATAGTTTTTAAATTGTGGGACAATACATTTTTTAACAAGGGCACTATTTTTGTGAAGCCTTAGATTATTTCCTTGTTCAGCTCTAGGAATTTCTCTACTCACTTCAGTACAATTCATAGAGTTAAACTGAATGTTCAGTTCATTCCAAATATTACGGTACTAATTGACTTCCACACCGAGCTTTCCATGTAGCACAGCTGAACTTGGAGACACAGTAAAGAGCATCTTCCTACAGTTTCCCTTCACCATCCTGCACTCCACTGGTGTGCTCAGAGCAACTTCAGGAGCGACCTTGAAGAGACATCAGCTGCTGTGCTTATACTGGAACATGTTTTTCTTTTTTAAAGTCATCGTTTTACTGAAGTGAAATTTATGTATAGTAATAGTGACCATTGAAGTGTTTGGGTCTAAGGATTCTGATCACCACTGCAATCAGGATGTAGAAAGGGACAAGTAGAAAGCATCAAGGGTTGGCAGTAATTATTTATGCTGCTATTGTACTGGGAATAGTTTTTGTCTTCCTTGGGTTTTACAGTGATGTGTGTATAAAGTAAAGACTAAACATGTCAAGCAGATATGTAACATCCGTAGATGCGTAATGTCAAAATTCCAGCAGCAATGATTTATCAAGTCACACTGCTGAGGCTGGACCTGGTGTCAGTGATCTCATCACTCTGGGAGGCCGAGACAGGAAGATCCAAAGTTTAAACCCAACTTGGGTAATTTAACAAATTGCAAGATTTTGTCTCTAAGCGGGGAAAAGTTATGCTTAAGAGTTGGGAAGAATCTCTAAATGATTACTAAAGACATGGCACTTAGAGAAAGAAAATTTTCTTAACACCATCTCACAACCAACTGATGCCCATCGTTGTATTCTGGTCATATCATTAAGGCTTTAGATCTGAAAAAACTAACGGTAGATGTTGTTTGTTCTTTTCTTTGGAACGTAGACTGTGAAGAACGAGCTCTTTGAGAAGCATTACAAGAATGGAATCAAGTTTCTGACTTCATTTCCAGATGGGACAACACAAATATTGTATCCTTTCTTTTAATAAGTTGTTTTTATTGGCTTTATTTGCTCAGAAAGAAAAATATAGAGATAGAGAGTAAAAACCGAAAAACACAGACAAATATTACTCCTAAAATTCTGCCACTCAGAAAAACTGGTAAACTTTTAAATATATCTTTCCACACTTTTTTCTACTTGTAAGCATATACATAGTTTTTTTTAATTTTAATTTTAATCTTTATTTATTTATTTATTTATTTAGAGATAAAAGACCTTTATTCTAAGGACGTAGAGAGAAGTCCATGACCATAGACAGCCTGGCTTTCTCTAACCCGCACGTGTGGGTTAGGGTACTCATATAACCTCTGACCGGGGTGATGCTTAGGGCGGGCACAGGTAATGCACAGGTTATAGACTGGGGCTATTTTCATGCCACTGGGAAAGGTGACTACAGTTTGGTCCAGCCCCTTGCTCCTGCCTCCCACTGCAGCTTTCCAGAGCACAACTCTTTCATTCCTGTCTTTTGTTGTTAGGAAAAGGGCGGAGTTTCTCTTACCACTTCCTGCTGGAAGGGGGCACTGTATTGGGGCTTAGGGAGGTTGACGGGGATGATAGTTGATGCCCATGTAGAAGCTGGTACCATGTGGTTTGGCCAGCACAACTTTATCATTGGCACATGTCCGCATCTTAGACTGGAAAAACAGAGACAAGGTGCTATGAGGAGGAAAGCCACTATTATATTTACCCCCCCTGGGGGGGGAGTAGAACATAGTTCTTTTAGATCAATTCTTTTTAGTATTTTATAACTGGCTCCTTTATATAATGCAACTATAATAAATAACACTATGGTGCCAGGTGTGGTGGCACATGCTTGTAATCCCAGCAATCAGGAGGCTGAGGCAGGAGGATCATTGCGAGTTTGAGACCAGCCTGGGCTACAAAGTGAGCTCAAGGCCAGCCTGAAGTGCATAGTGAGAGCCTGTCTCAAAAAGACAAAAAACCGAAGAAAATTTTTAATTAAAAATTTTTCAAAGACAGTAAATACATAATGTTATGACTATGTAATCTAGGCACCATTCTGGTCACCACACAATATTTCACCTACTTTCTATTACCAAAGGTAGTATCACAGTTTTTGTATTTTACACATTGGCTAAGAAGACAACTTTGTCCATAGTCTATTGCATACTTATTTCTTATTTCCTTGAATAAAATGCCTAGAAGTATCCCCGATACCAAAAAACAAAATGCCTAGAAGTAACAAATTTGGATGTTTTAATGTCTTGATGGACTCCTCCAAATATGTACTAGTTTCCACATCCAGCAAGTACCATGTTATCTTTAATAGCAAAATTCAGTACCCATGTAACGGAACACAGAGTTTATTGATCACTTGAAATTCTGCTTGATAGCCAGGACAATTGATATTTGAACACAGAAGCTTCATAATATCTCTAGAAAGTTGTTTTTTAATGAAGAGGGTTTTTTTTCATGAACTGAATCTCCCTTTATAGAAAATAATCATTTGTGGTCATAGTTTCTTAAATGTTTAATTAAACCCCAATAAGCCAGAAAAATGGCTCTCATAACCAGAGGACGCATAATGAAGTTTCACTCCGTGCCACTCTGTGAGAAAAAGGATAGTTTCAACTGTGCCGAACTTCAAACAACTTACTGCACTTTCATTATTAGTTATACTTGATTTCCTGGCATTAATTCTTAACTCTCTTGAAGGATGTGGTTGAGTTTCAAAATGACTCACAGCAAATCTTGTATTTATCTCTGAACTTCTTTCTGCTCAGCCCCGACATGGATCTAGTATTAACAGTGAATTATCCTCAATATATTTCTTTTTTTTCAATGCTACTATAAATGCTTCGGATTTCTTAATTTCATTTTCATAATGTTCACTGCTCGTGCATAGAAATAAAATTTCTTTTACATTGATTTTTACAGCCTACAATCCTGCTGAACTCATTTATCAGTTTTAATACTTTGTTTTGTGAATTCTTTAAGCTTTTTATGTACAAAAGCATATCATCTGCAAATACAGTTTTACTTCTCTTTCCAATCTTGATACCATTTGTTTCCTTTTCTTTCCTAAACTTCCATGGATAGAACTTCCAATACAATATTGAATGTAAGTAGTGAGATCTTTGTTTTAGCATTTGATCTTAGGGGGAAAGCACTTAGTATTCTAATATTAAGTATAGTTTTAGCTGTGGGGTTTTTGTAGGTTCTCTTTATCAGGTTGAGGGTGTTTCCTTCCTTGACTACACATTTCCCCGTGGAAGCATGGAGAACATTTCTCTCTTTCGTAACCGTTGTTTCAGCTCAATGCACAATGACTGACTTTTGTCCTCTATGGTCCAACCCTCTAGTTAGCAGGGTTGTATGATTCTTTTAGAGAGATTCCATCATGCCCTGAGTCTTGGCTGACCATGGAGGGCAAAGGCCAAATTACTGGCTGTTTTCTTAGACTAGTTACTTTGCTTATCTTTGGTCTGTAAAGCCTTGGTTGTTGAACAACCAGAAGGTCAGCAGTCTTGAAGCGAGAACAGTAGGCTTCAACTGTTAAAATCCTATCAGATATCGGGCAGTTTGAATTATAAAACATGACTAGTCAGCAACAGTAGTAGGAGTCAGTGTCAGATTTTATCTGTCCTGCAAGTGATGGACTACCTTCTTTTTTCTTAAGTTTTTTTGGAGACAGGGTCTATCTGGCCTCGAACACATGGCAGTCCTCTTGCCTCAGCCTCCCAAGTGCTGTGATTATAGACAGGTACCTGCCTGACTTGGCCTACCATCTTGGTACTGGGGATTGAACTCATGACCTCCTGCCTGCCCAGGCAGGTGCTTGTGCCACTGAGCTAAACCCCCGGCCCTTGGCCTACCATCTTAACATACTGCTTAGGCTGTGTTTTAGAGGTCACAGTTTTGTAGAATGCTAGCTGATAATAGTACAGTTTTACAAGGAAAATTTAAAATTAAGAGCAAATAGTATTTTAGAATAACAATTATGATGACAAGAACCACTAGGTTCCTTTTATTTTCTCTAAAACTACCTTTAATTTCTGATTTTAGTATAAAATAACATTAATAAAAGGTTTTTCTTGTGTTTGAAGTCTGTAAACCTTCTTACCATGAAAAGGTGTTGAAATATGTTGTCTTATTTTTCTCTTGTTGCTGAAACAAAATACCTGACATTGAAACTTAAGGAAGAGAGATTTGTTTAGCTCACAGTTCGTGGAGGTTTCAGTCTGTAATTAGCTGGTTCCAGCAGGTTGGCATAGCGCAGGGCAATAGGCCAAGATGCCAGAAGACAGCAAAAGGCGGGAGAGCAAGGCTCTTTGGCTTCCTTATATTCGACACAGGCCACCCCTCCCACACAGAGTGTGTGCGGCACCATCTCTGTTCCCTGGAAGAGGCTGTTTCCAAAGTGGAGACCCTGACCCCCTGCTGAGTTACTTCATTAAACTTCTAAACTTCTCAAGTTGACACAGTATATCAACCATTACATATGTCAAATGCTTTGTGCCAATTGAGATAATAGTGGTTTTTACTCTATTCTTTATGTGTGGTAGACCACAGTGATTAATTTTCAAATATTAAACCTACCTTGTATTCCTGGGATAAATTCCATTTCCTCATAGTCCTCAATTTTTTTAATATATTGCTAGATTATTTCGCTATTACTTTATTGAGGAGTTTTATATCTCACAATTATATGTTGATGGATGTGAAAATTATAGGGTCCATTTGTAGGAACAGTAACCCCCATTTTTGGAATGCTTTAGAATTTAAGTGAGCTCTCATACATTAAATTTCTTCTCAGGCTAGTCAAGGATCACTAGGACAACTCATATGACCTTATCTGATCTCAGCTATCCATCCGGGAATCTAGCCATCATCCAAGTGCCCAACAAGGTAAATGGTTTTGTTTGCATAGTCCAGGAAGACACAGCCACTAACCCCGCCATCCTGGCAGTTCTGGACTCCTCTGGCCGAAGTTCCTGCTACCATCCCAATGGCAATGTCTGGTGAGCTTTTAAGTTTCTTCTGTTGCCAATATGTTTTTGTTGTTGTTGTTGTTTTTGGTTTGTAGTCTTTTCATTTTCTGTTTTGAAGCCTGGCCTCTCACACACTAGGCAAGCACTCTACCACTGAGCTAGGAGTTAGCTTGTTATTTTTCTTAGAAATAAGATAGGCTTTGAGATTAGTGGTCTTTATATAGGAAGAGAGGCCAGGGATATGGCTCAGTGGCACAGCGCCTGCCTGGCAAGCTTGAGGTCATGAGTTTGATTCCCGGAACAAAAAAATAAAAGTTCTTTGTATAGTAAGATTCAATTCAGATATTTTTAGTGTATGCAATCCCATATGTTTCTCAGTGGGAAGATCCTAAACAAATATACCAAACAAAGCTCATCGTATTCTGTTTATAAACAATAACAAATCTTAACTGTACCATATGGCCAATCTAGGGATTTGGAATATACACCCAGGCAGTCTCAGGAGTCTGTGCCCTGCTGGTGTTTTACTACTTCCTATGGAAATGATTTGTCAATGGGCAGTTACTATACGTGTTGCTGATGACTGAGATACATTCCTGATTAGTATGCATTCTGTAGCCATGACCAATAGCAATAACATACAAACCAAATCTCCAGAGAAATAAAGAGCCCTCGCAGGAAGATGAGGAAGAATTGTGAGTTCAAGGCCAGACTGGGCTACAGAGCAAATTCAGGGCCTAGACCACATAGCAAGATCTTGTTTCAAAAAAATCAAAGGAAACAAGGGAGAGGAAGGAGAGAAGGGAGTGAAGGAGGCAGGAAGATAGGAAGGAAGGAAGGAAGGAAGGAAGGAAGGAAGGAAGGAAGGAAGGAATCCAAATCCCATTTTAATCTACCAATATATATACTCTACAGCTTTATATTTTTTATACAGCCTGACAAAGTGAAATTTGAGTTTTAAATCCAAATATAAAGTTTTTGTGGGGCCAGGCATGGTGACACATGCCTGTAATCCCAGCACTTAGGGAATGGGGCAGGAGGATCACGGCAAGTTCAAGGCCAGCCTGGGCGACACAGTGAGACTCTGTCTCAGAAAAAGGGGGTGAGGGTCAGGGATACAGCTCAGTGCTACAGCACCTTCCTAGTAAGCACACGGTCCTGAGTGTGATTCCTGGTACAAAAAAAAAGTGCTTTTTGAGATTTCATGAATATTTTATATGTTTAAATTATTTATAGATATGACAATCTCAGGAACCTTTGCCAATAATTGGAAAAGTGTGGGCATTACTAGTACTTGAGAAAGTTGGGCTATTTGTTTTAATTGCGAGTCAGTAGTCAATCCATTACCACCATGTATACTGGAAATTTTCCACTTATCTTTCAGGATTCAATAGTAATTTGACATTACATTTTGTGGAGTGCTGTAATCATTAGCCATATGAATTAGTTTGGAGTAGAGACCAGTTGGTTTCATGGAGTCACTGACTCACGAACTGAACTTCTGGGAGCTCTTGCCTTGATAGTCCATCTATCCTGTGTAACATGTCCATTTCTCTTTTGGTGGACTTATGATTCTTTGCAGTTCCATAGCAATCTACCAATACATGGTAGAGACTCCAAGAATGCTTATTAAATAAATAAGGGATTGATTTTTCCAGATAATTTTAGCCAAATATTATTAATTTTCACTCACATTTCAAGACAAAAACAAATCTCCTTGTTTCCAAATCCAGCAAGATAATCACGGTAGTTTTTCATTTGTGCTTTTGCTGTTAGATTCCTACCACTAAACAATACTGGGGAAATGAGATATTAGTTATCTTCTCTCAGGCAATTCATAATAGTTGTTTTAAAAAATAATTCGTTATTATATTAAGCCTACTTTCTAAGTATTCAGAACTCTCCTCAGGTGGGAATGATGATCCCAGTTGGAAGAAGGTAAGATTATAGAAGGAGATAACTGAGTTAAACGGCCTGGTGATTAATGGCAAAGATCTTAGCATGTGCATGCTGTATCTGTATGTAATGTGGTAAACGTGGGGCTCTGTTTGTGATTTTTAATTTCCTTCCAGGGTATACATCAACATCTTGGGAGGTCAATATTCAGATCAAGCTGGTAACAGAGTAAGAGCTTGGAATTGGTCGAGTTCTTCGCCCCTTGTTTCATTTAAACCCATCTTCTTGGCTTTGAACCATAATATTGGTGTTCGCATCTTAGAGCAAGACAAGATTTCCATCACTTTTCTAGCAATGGGCCAACAGGCAACGATCAGGGTTGGAACCAAAGTAAAGGTAGGCATATTATTAATATAGTTTAAAGCATTTAAAATAATAACAAAGGAACAACTTTTGTTAATGTCATTACTAGCATATTATACGCATGCACAATCTATAGTCCACTAAGAATTTTGGCATTCAATGAAAAATGCACAGTAAAAGTTTCATAGTGAATCAAGGCTTATAGTTTCTTTTCTCCTGAAATTCCTTTTAGATCAGACTCGGATCCAAATGCCACATGTGTGTTTACCCTGACTGAGTAGTGTTGCTTTGGGGGTTTTAAGATTCACTTTACCTGCTTTGGCAGAAAAGCTCTGGCTGGGATAGGTGACATGGGTTTTAATCAGGTTCAAGGCCCAGCCTAAATCGCCCAGTCAGCGACAGGCACATTACGCTGGCTTCTCCCGTTTGTTCAGTGCCTGGGCTTGCGGTCAGGCTGCCTCTGTTACTGGATGCTGAGCTCCTGGAGGGTGGGGCATCCTCCTTCCTGTCTCGCTCACTCTGCTAAGCCTAAGGGCGCTGCTCGGTACGCTCTCAATGGCTGGCAACAGTGCACAGTGGTTAAGGACACAGGCTTCAAGTCACAGTCCCTAGTTTCAAACCTTAGCTCTGCCATTCTCAGCTAAGGAAGTGCAAACTTTAAACAAGTTCCCTTCGACTCTGAGGACCTTCATTTAATCACTTTTTAAAGGAAGTGCAAACTTCACTGGTGTATTCAATTTTCTAGAAACCTATATTTTTAAGCATGTGGAAGTATGACCTCAATATTCAGCAGAGGCAGAATAGGCAATGGATATCAAACAAAAGGGAGATGTCAGAGTCAGACAACACAAAGTAAGAACCTACAGTTTGATAAGCACTAATCCTAGCTATTTTCAGTCAGTCTATGTACTATAATTAGGTGTTTAGGTATCAGACAAAACTCCACCTTCTTTCTAGGTTAGAAGTTTATAGTATAATCTCCTTTTGCTACATTACATCCATGGTAAATACATACGCTCTACTCTCTTCTTCTCTCCCTTTCTATCTTCCTGTTTACCTTTCTCCCTCCCTCCTCAGTTTTTTTTTTAAATTTTTAGTATTAGTATTCGTTTCAAAGAGATAAAGACATATTACAGTGATATATACATATCCATGTTTATAGCAGCACAGTTCATAATAGCTAATTCTTGGAAGTCTCTCAGAAACAGACTGTTTCTCAAAAACAGACTTGGGAGTCTCTCCAAAACAGACTCCTTTCTCTGAGCACCCTCATTCAGCTCTTGAGTGCATCCTGTGTCTACCTCTTTTTTTTTTTTTTGGTGGCAGGGATCCCGAACTAACGACCTTGGGCTTGCCAAGCAGGCACTTGTGCCGCTGAACTAAACCCCTAGGCCCCTATATCCACCTCTAATAAATCCTTCTCATGTCTTTTAAAAAAAAAAAATGAACGGATAATGAAAATGTGCTATTTATACATTGTAGAGTACTACTCTGCAATAAAGGAGGATAAATTTGAGTCATTTGCAGGAAAGTGGATATACCCTGAGACAATAATGTTAAGTGAAATAAATCAGATACACAAGCTTAAATATTGCAGTTTCTCTTATGTGAAAAATGCAAAGTACAAATGATTTAAAGAGCAAAATAAAAGACAAATAATAGGAAACATGGAGCTAGATCTTTTGCAAATGGGAAGGGACCATGAGATGGAGGGAGGGAGAAGGGAAGAGGTAGGGGAAGTGGGAAGAATTCAGATGTGTTATGCACTGTGCCACCTCCCCATGCTGATTCCCTTTCTTTCCTCTTTGCGGTGAAGCTGCCCCACCACAAGATCCCAGTCCTGTGGTACCTGAGTAGAGAGGACCTTCTGCTGCTGGCCAGTTTAATAAGGATCCGACGCCTGTTTCACAAGCTGGAAGGATGCATGAATTTTCCTTCAAGTCAGATTTGGGAAAAATTAAAGCAGCCTTCCTACCTTTCTTCACTTTCTCTAAAACTAATTGCCCTCTGTCAGAAGTCTGGTATAGAGGAAGATAGACTTACACCAATTACAGATATAGTAAATGAAAATATTTAAAAAAGAATAATGACGCTTCCATTTGCTATGGGTTGGTTTTCCTTTTTGTGTGTGCAGGGGTAGAGGTGGGGATTGGAAAGATTTTTGTTGTTGTTTGGGGTTTTTTGTTTTGTTTTGTTTTGTTTTTTAGTGTTCCAAATTACAAGGAAATACCAAGAAATATGCTATTGTATTAACTTAGAACACACCCTGAGTCATTACTGACTTGACTTCTTGGTGGGAAAGGTAACTAGTTGCTCACTAGGAAATAAGCAGATCAGCAACGTATTGGTGTCCATTGGAGAATAGAGAGCAGAGAGGGAACAGATGCTGGCTGACCTGTCCCCTGGAAGAGCTGGGCAAGTAAAAGCCCCTGCTGGCCATTAGGAAAGCCAGAAGGCGAAGGAAGTAAAGGAAGCCACAGAGTCACCGCAGATGACCTTAGCCACCACAAGAGCCACGTGAAGACTGCTAGGAAATCTTCTGGAAGTTGCCACCACAGCATCTATCACACCACAGAGCTGGAAAATGAAAGAAACCATCCCTCACCCCAGTGCATTCCTCCTTCTCCCGCCAAAGAGGAACACAGGCTCCTCCTCCTTACCTACCTTGCAAAAGCTTCAGGCAGGCAAAAGAGACACTAAAAGAGACTATAACAAAGCAACGAGGTAAGTGTAGTGGCAGAAAGAAGTACAGGGAGAACCAAAAAGAGAGCGCTGGTCCTAGCAGGGAACTAGATGTCATGTAGGGGTGGAAGAAGGAAGGTGAGAGGGGGCCAAACAAATCAAAGGAGCAGTTTCTGGTAATCACAGAATTTACTCCCCAAAATAATGTGACCTTTGAGTGTGTTGACTGAACACAAGAGCCACAGGTGACTCAAATGACCACCAGGTCCCAAATGCCCAGATGATGAATACACACACACACACACACACACCCTAAATCCCTGGAGGAGCTGCTAACACCACCTGGTTAGCAAGAAAGTGCCAGAGACAACGCAGGCAAAACCCCATCTTTGACCAAGCACTTACACAGGCCACGGTGATTTCCAAGAAGATGGAGTGAAAGGACGAAATCACAGGCAAACTACACATTGAGGGTGGAGGGAAATAAACTGGCTTTAATCCCAGAGAGGTTCAACAATGGAGACAGCCAGTGCATGAGATCTGGGAACACTGAAGGAGACTGACAGTCCTGACAGAGCTGCTGGTTAGGATCTCTCAAGGTCCTCTGAATTTGTGCTATTCTACGCGCCAATGCTGAACAATATGGTTGGATGATGAATGCTAAAGAAGTGACAAGGGTAACATGTTTGCCTTGCAGAGAAGTTATCATTGTGCACATTTACTCAGTGAAAATTTAGCATATGCAAAGCACTTTTTTTCCCTTTTTGTTTTTCGAGACATGGGCTCCCTATGTAGTTGGAGCTGCCCTTCAACTCACTGTGTATTCCAGGCTGGCCTTAAACTTGTAGTGATCCTCCTCCCTCAGCTTCCCAAGTGCTGGGATTACAGGGGGTGTCGTCATGCCCAATATTCGTGAAAGCAAAACAACAAACTGTCCATCGACAGAGGACAAAAATCACACCAGGATCTAGCAGGGAAAATGAATGAACTAGAACTACCTACATCAATATGAACTGAAAAAAATCTTCACTTTGAAAAACAGCAAAAAAAAAAATATTCAATACCATTCTATTTCTATGAAGTTGTAAAACATGTAAATGTTCCCACAGATCACTCAGTAGATAAATCTCCAAGGGAAAAGCACAGTGAAATACATGAGAATGCTTACGTCAGTTTTTGGGCGGGCACTTAGCAGTGGAGGTATGTGTGTTGGAGAGAGGGCACTTGACTATTTCCTAAGCAGGTGATGTTCGTGGACCTTCATTAAGTACCCTTTCTATATTTTAAATATCTGAAATAACTCTTCCTCCTCCTCCTCCTCTTCTTCTTCTTCTTCTTCTTCTTCTTCTTCTTCTTCTTCTTCTTCTTCTTCTATTTTTTTTTTTAATAACTAGACAGAAGCAAGCAAGCATACAAAGGATGCTAGATAACACTCTATGTCGGCAGAGGTTTTTGCCAAAAGTAGAGAAGGGAGCCAAGCTAACTGAGGTTGACTTCAGAAATTTCTCTTTTCCTATCCAAAGAACAAGGAAACTTCCTTTAATCCAAAATATACTCATATTTTTTTAAAAAAATCTATCCTGAAAAAATTCTCTAGAGCCAGGCATGGTGCCTGTAATCCCAGCATTTGGGAGGCTGAGACAGGAGAAGCACTGTGAGTTTGAGGCTAGCCTGGGTTATGTAGTGAGTTAAAGGCCCTCTAGACTACATAAGACCCTGTCTCAAAAAAATAAACACATAACAACAACAAAAAGAAATCAACTTCTCATGAGTAGAGTATCTTCAGTTTGGGCTGCTATAATAAACTACCATAGATAATGGCATAGAACGAACACTGGTGAGTTATGAAAGCCGGTAGGGGGATCAGACTGCCAGCGCAGTCAGGTCGTCTTTGGGCTCCATGACCGCGAGAGAATTCAGTGCAGTCCTGGCCTGCAGCACACTGTGCCCATGGATGGGAACCACCAAAATCACTAGACTGCCAGGTCTTTCTCAACAGACCGGGGAATAAACTTACCTCTTGGTATGGCTTGTGTCTAAATGTCCCCCCAAATCTGTATGTAATCTTAGATGGGGCTTTTTCAGAGGTGGCTGAATCTAGTGTGTGATGCTGGGATTAAGGATGTGTGATTACTAAATCAGTCCACTAACTGGGTTGGCATAGTTTTGGCTAGGACTAAGGGTGTGGTGCTATACCGCCCCACGGTGGGCAGCCTGCATACAGTATAAGAGAGGGTCTTGTCTCTCCTCAGTGGTTGCTTTTGCTATCTGTGGGTACCATGAACTGTTCTCTTTTTTGATGGCCCTTTTGCCAGCCAAGCCATTTTGCCTTGGAGCCAGCTGATTAGAGACTGGAACATTTACACACTGTGAGCCAAATAAACCTTTCCTTCTTTAACTTTAGGTGTCAGGTATTTGTCTCAGCAACATGAAAAGTAATTAAGACATCTCTTTTCTGAGGAGTAACAGAAACACAGATTAATGATAGAATTAGGTAATTCGGTGAAAGGATTAATAGGAAGTAAAAGTTGACCTTAAATACAATGACTTAAGCCAAGCATGGTGGCTCATGCTTGTAATTCCAGTTACACAGAGGCCGTGGCAGGAAGGGGAGATCCTGAGTTTGAGTACCAGTACCAAAAGGAAAAAAGGCTGTAAGTATTAATAGTAGAAGTAACTTTGTTTCATACATTTGTTTCCCTTTTATCAATAAGAATAGATAAAAAGTGCTACACGAATCTATCCATATAGTTTCTATAAACACATTTTTGTTTTGGGTAGTGTTTAGCAATCTTTAAACAGATGAAATTGTGAAGTGTGGATCAGTTTGTGCTGCATTGCATTTCTTATTACAATAGCCTGGGAAAACAAAGGCATGAGTTAAATAAACAGCATTCTAGTGATGGCCCTCGTCCTTCACAAAGCAATCCATCCCAGCTTTTCCCTTTAAGAAAGACCTTCTGCACATTTGTTCCCACTTGGTGCATTCTTCAATCGGCATGTATGATTCATCTTAAGTTTAAGCAGTTGTGAAAAATGTTATTTCCAATGTATTGTAAATCTTGACATTTTGAAATAAAACATTCCTTTCTCATATAATCCAATAAAACCTAAATGCCACAATAATATGATACTTACCATTATCAATTTTAAAAATACAGTCTGCCAAAAAAAGCATACACACTTCAGGAAAAGGAAAATAGTATGATGAAGTTATTCTCATATGGGGGACCCTCAGGGATGTCATATAGCGCAGAAAACCCACTGCACTGCTGGTCCTTAGAGAAGAAATTGCATGTGCAACAATCTCAACGACCAAGGCTATCGAAGCAGCAGTTGGCTGTACTAATAAGTGTCTGGAAGATAACAGGCACTGCTTTGAGCATCTTCTGTAATTGCAGAAGCCAAAGGTTACTTGTATTAATTTTGTGATATCTCAATAAATTTAGTATTAAAACATCTTAAAAGGTTTTCTTTTCCTGAAGAGTGTATACATTTTTTTTTTTTTGGTGGATTCTGTATATTAACTGGCTCTTAAGAGTAAGAAATGTTGGGAAACTTTTCTCTTTTCTAAACATATACTTTTTACCCTATTTCTTCCAAGTTTGAATGTGATACATTTTATCCCTGAAAATCTATTGCTGATCATCTTCTCATACTTTTTGACTAAGTATATCAATTAAATAGAAATCAATTATGTACTTAAATGAGTTGCATGGCATGTGAATTTTATCTCTAAAGTTTTTTTAGTCTTTTGGGAGTGGGTCTCACTAAGTAGCCCAGTCTGGCCTTGAGCTTGCAGTGACCCCCCTGCTTTGGCCCCCAGAGTGCCGGGATTATAGGCCTGCACCACCATGCCTGAATTTGAGAAAATTTTTAAATATTCCAAATGTATTTCTAAAATTCTTTTTTTTTTTTTTTACTAGGGATCGAACTCAGAACCTTGTGCTTGCCAGGCAGGCACTTTAGCCACTGAGCTAAATTCCCAGCCCAAAATTATCTATAGGTTTTTTTGTTTTTTTTTTTGTTTTTGTACCAGGGATTGAACTTGCAACCTCGCGCTTGCCAGGCAGGTGCTTATGCAGCTGAGTTAAATCCCCAGCCCCTAAAATTCCATATTTTAAAAAATTGTTGTTAGTGCATATGAGTTACTGAGGCTAGTGAGTTTTGTTTTATATTCACACACACGTATCACGTACTTTGGTTCTCCCCCCCCCGCCATAACCAACATTTTCTTCCCTTTCCCCATGTCCTTCTTCTCACCTAATAGTCTCCCTTCTACTTTGCTGTCATCACTCTTTAAAATTAACATAGCCTTTATATTCCACATATGAGAGAAAGCACATGACACTTTACTTCCGAGTCTGGCTTATTTATTTAACATGATGATCTCCATTTTTATCCGTTTTCCTGCAAATTTTGTTCTTTATGGTTAGACAATACTTCACTGTGCATATACATAGTCACATTTTCTTTATCCACTCATCTGTCTACAGGCACCTGGGCTGTTTAACATCTTGTGGGTTGTGCTGCAAGAAGTATTGGTATGCTGGTATCTCTACAGCAGTGGCACGCACGGCACGCGTGCCGCAGTGCTGCAGTGGCCTTTGGTATCATTGAAAGCTCCATAAGGTTCCCCATCACTGCTGTACAGTATGCTGACATTAGTTCTTTGGGGAATATATCACGGAGTGGTGTAGCTAGATCATGGTAGCTCTACTTTTAGTTTTCTGTGGAACCTCCATACTGATCTCCACAGTGACTGTACGAAGTCACACTCCCACCAGCAATATAGAACAGCTCCTTTTCCCTGCATCCTTGCCAGCATTTAATGTTTTCTGTATTCTGTTTGTTTGTTTGACACAGGGGTCTCGCTATGCAGTTCAGGCTGGCCATGGGCTCACTTTGTAGCCCAGACTGGTCTCGAACTTGCCACAATCTGCCTGCCTCAGCCTCCCAAGTGCTGAGATTATAGGTATAAGCCACCACGCCCAGCTGTTTTCCGTATTCTTAATGAACACCGTTCTGACTTGTGGAGATGCAATCTCAACGTAGTTTTGATTTGCATTACCCTAATGACTAAAGATGTTGAACATTTTTCCATGTACTTATTGGCCGTTTGTACTTTTTAGAAGTGTCTGTTAAATTCATTTACCCACTTATCATTGATTGGTCTGTTTGTGTTAGATTTTTTTTTATTTTTCATGATAGCCATTCTTTATTGGGGTGAGATAGATTTCAATGTAGTTTCATTTGAAAATAATTTTTGTCACTGTTTTCAAATACTTTCTCTACCATCTTCCACGAGATTCTAGTTACCTGTAAATTATACACACACACACACACACACACACACACACATATATATATATATATATTTTTTTTTTTTTTTTTTGAGACAGGGTCTTTCTATACAGTTCAGGCTCACTTTGAAGCCCAGGCTGGTCTAGAATTTACAACAATCCTCCTGCCTCAGCCTCCCAAGTGCTGGGATTACAGTGCTGGGCCTCCAAGCCCAACTCTGTAAAATATATATATACATATATATACTATATTTTTTTTTGTAAATTATATGTTTTAATGGCATCTCACAGGTCACTGATGATGTTATTGACACTTTTTTTCAGTCTTTTTTCGCTCTTCCATTTGCATAGTTTCTTTTGTTTTAAATTCACTGATCATAATATGTAATTTTAATATGTAGTATATAATTTTCTTAACATGTAATATTAATCTTAATATGCATGTCCCAGTGAATTACTCATATATTGTATTTTTCTTGGCTAGATTTTTTTTTAGTCTTTCTCTCACCATGGCCTTCATGGTTTTAATATTTGAGTATTTGTACAAAATTTTAAAATCTTTGATAATTCTATCATGTGTCATTTCTGCATTGGTTTTTATGTCAACATTCTATTTTATTTTTTATACATCTAGTATATTTGTACAGGATGACACTGCAATTCTATGTTGAAGAGTAATAAATTTGTTGTGTTCTTCAAAGTGCATAACATTTTCTTCTGTTTTGAGTCATTTTTACCCTTTCAAAGTGGCAAAAAAAAAAAAAAAAACCTCAATCCTGAGAAAAGGAATACTGTTTCCTTACTCATCAACACTTCTGACATTCCACACACCAGCCATTTCTTTGATACCAGCTGGGTATCCTATTAATTCTGAAATAATCTATCTGAAGTTAGTTTCAAATCTCACAAGTTTAAGAGTGCAGGGCCATAAGAGTGCCTCCACTTTGGGTACTAACTACAAATTATGTGTGCTTCTGACCAACTGGATACATAAATCAGCGGTTTCCATAACCCCCTAAAATTAACCATTTGTTAGAATGGTTCACAGAACACAGAAAGATACTTTCCTTACATTTATTCTAATGGATACAATTCAGGAAGAACTTGACAAAAGGGATGCACATAACAAGGTATTTGTGTGTGTGTGCACGCGTGTCTGGATGCATACTCTCTCCAGGTGTATCATCTTACTAGCGAATCACCAACCCAGTTCATCAGTTTGCTCAGCTTTTAACATAGAGCTTCATTTCCACAATCCCTCTTCCCTTCTTGGAGGGTGGCAAGTGTGGCTGGAAGTTTCAACTCTCTAATCATGTGGTCTTTCTAGTCATCAGTTCCCTGCTGATATCTGGGGACCCCCCCAGTAACAGCAAGACATCACTCAGGAAATTCCAACAATTTTAAAAGCCTCGAACTTGGGACACGGACCAAATATAGAGCTATTATGCCACTTATTTTTAAGCTTGATGAGAATGTTCATGCAGATTTTTGTGGTTTCTTTCTTGAAACACTTCCTTGATCATTGTTTGCCACACAAATTCTTGCCACCTTCTTAAAACGCCGATTTTTCTCAGCTCAGTCAGGTAAGTGCACTCTGCTTAGTATCTGCCTCTCTGTATCTTAAGAGTAGAAGGTTGTGTGTCTGTTATGAACTATCTGTGTTACCCTAAGATTTGTATGTTGAACCCCTAAAACTTCATGTGACTGCATTTGGAAACTGGGCCTTTCGGGAGGTAATTAAGGTTAGATGAGGTCATACCAGAAAGGCTCCAGTCCCACAAGACTGCTGTGCTTATAGAGACCAGCTTACTCCTGTCTCCCTCACCACACAGAGCATACACAAGGGACAAGCTGTGCCTTAAGAACCACCGTCAACAAGCCAGAGAGAAAGCAATGCTGTCAACACTGGGTATTTGGACTTCTGGCTTCCAGAATTGTGAGATGACTTTCTGTTGTTTAAGCCACCTGGAAGCATTACCTAACTGCTGCTTTAGCAGTAATAGTCTCCAAAGAGAAAACTTGGGTCTTTTTGATCCATACTTGGCTCATACAGGTATCTAGGTTATCTTGCTTATCTTGCCTGTTGTTTATATCTCACTGATGAATACCTTTTGACTTAATGAATTTCAGAAATTTCTGAGAGCAGGATTGGGAATTGAAACTCCATCATGAGGCACCCTTAAGGAATCTCTAGTCAATGCCCATTACTCTCCAGAAAGAGACAAGTGCATTGTGCCCTTTGGGTGGGAAATGAGGATCCTACATACACGAGGCAGTCCAGTATACGCCTGTATATTTCAGGTTTCAGCAAAGTAAGATGTATAGGTCTTCTTTGTATTTGTATTAAATGAGAACATGGACGTTTTCATTTGGTCTGAAGAAAGTAGCCAGTTTAATTTCTATCACACAATTTTTTCTTGGAATAAGGAAAATTAGGCCCTTAAGTAAATATCCAAGATCAGCGTTCTTGAAATGGTCATAGGGCATACAGTGTATTGTGCCTAGGGCTCAAAGACAGGATTCACTGGGCCATGAAAAACAAGGAGGACTGCTTGGAAAATCAAGAAAAAAATAATCATACTAAACCACTAGATATTTAACTGCAGTGAATTTCATGTTCTTAAGCCAAAAACAAAGGGTCTTTACTACTGAGCAGACAGTAGATACCAAAAGGAATTTAAATTACATTCAAAGGTTACCATCTAAATTATAAACACAAAACTTTGGATTTGAGAACTCTGGGAGCACGACACTCAACCCTAGAGTAAAAGAAAAATTTACAGGGAATATAAAAGGGAATGTGAGTGGCTACAAATGCTAACACTAATCATTTTTTGAAGGAAAAAAATCCTACATTACTTATAAGATAAATAACCAACGTCAAAGATGTCTGAAGAGTGTGATGTTACAAGAACACCGGAACGATGTTTTCATTAGAGCACAATTTTGTCTTCGTTCAAAAATTCATGAAAATGTTTTATTCTAAATTGTTTTAACTTAAAAATTTTGTTTTTATTGTTAACTTGCTATAAGTCTTTTAAGCAAAACTGATACTCTAGGAAATGTGTTTCTCCTGAAGTCGGTGCAGCCCCCCCCAATGCTGCATCCTGCTCTCCTTGGGTGTGCGGGGCCCACCTGAAGAGACACGGCCATCTCCGTTATGATGAGCTCTCACCATGCTGCTCAGACTCACCTGAACTCACGATCCTCCTGACTCACTCTCCCGAGCAGCTGAAATTACAGGCATGCACTACGTACGCTAATATAAGACAATCTATATTACACGGGCGTTCCTTTAAACATACAGCTTTTCTATATAATCTGCAGGGCTATATCATGCTTAAGAATTACTGCAGTGATCGAAGAGGATGTGTGTAAGAACTTTCTATCCAGCCATTTGCAGACTACAGGGGAAGAGAACGAAAGTCACCGAGGAGTAAGCCCTCCCTGTGAACCAGTGCCACGTGGGGATAGCCAGATCCCAACATGCCCCTTCCAGCGCACAGGCTGGGAAACAAGAGCCAACGCCCCCTACTCCCTGCCCCCGTAAGCGACGTTGATCTGAGAAACACAGGCTGCAATGATAGCTATTGAGGTGAGATGCAATTTGATACTCATGGTGTTTCACTGACTACACTCTAGGGCCAGTGGTCTGATCATCTATCCATTCAGAGGATAATGGTGCACAGCGGGGCATCTATGCAGGATCTCCTCAAGGTGGTAGCCATTGTTAACTCCCTATTATCTTGTAGTCCTGTATCATTTTCATTGTTTTGTTGGGTTAGGCTTTATTGTTTTGCTTGATTTTATCTGATGGCATGAGCAACTACTTCAAAGATAGCAAGATGTATTATGGTAGTGATTCTGGATTTACTGTTGTCTTGTTTTGAAGTCCTTTACTGCATTATTTTTATTGGTTCGATTCTGTTCTGATTTTTATAACGTCTGACGGCATCTACAGCTATTTTGAAGACAACAAGAGGCATTATGGTAACTATTGTTGATTTCTTATTGTTTTGAAGTCCTGTGTCACTTATACTGGTTTGTTTTGATTGGCTTTATTATTTTGCTTGGTTTTAGTCTCTTTAAAACAAAAACAAACAAAAAAAAACTTTCGATCCAGAAGATGCATGTGGGAATATGGGAAAAATGAGGTGCAAAACATTACACAAACTTGTAATACTAAAAAAGTAAATACTAAAGAAAATGACAAACATGCTTAAAAAGATATTTATCTTAGGGGAAGACTAAAATGGTTTTAGAATGAAGGAATGGGTTTGGTTAAGGCAATTGTTCTCAGTTGGGAGTTTTATTCTACAGGGGACATTGACAATGACTAGAGACAGTTTTAACAGTCACTACTGGGAGAGGCTGGGGATTTAGCTCAATAGTATAAGTGCCTGCCTGGCAAGTGTGATATCATGAGTTCGATCCCCCATACCCGCCCCCCCAAAAAAGTAAAAAAAGAAAAGTCACTACTGGGAGAAGTGCATTGCTCCTGGCTTCTAGAAGGCAGTAGATGCTGCTCAAGGGCCCACAAAGGCTCAAGACAGCTTCCCACCAGCAGCATGCTCTAACACATTCTTCTAGATTTAGGGGAAAATACAATCAACACAATTGTCCACAGACTTGATCTTGGCAACGCAAGAGATGAAGGAGCTGTAGCTGCCCGCCTCCTCTAGTAAGGCTGCTGGTACACACAGCAGACAGGTATTGCCAGCGGTGTGAAGGAGTGTCGGTAGCGACCTGCCTTCTGGTTCTAACACTGATCTTTCTTAGTCAACCAGTCAAATGCTGCTTCGTCAACTCTAGACAACTCTCAGTTGGGTTAAACAGATAAGTATTTGACCTGGGCAGTTTATAACCACAAGCCACAGACTCGTCTTGATTATGATCTTGAACGGGCCTCATCTATGTAGTTAGTAATGAGAGAAAAACGATCAAGGACTGAGTATCCAATGAAAAAAGAGAAAGAATTCAAAGATAGGAAGTGTCAGGCCTGGGGATAAAGCTCAGGACAGTGTGTGTGCTTAGCACAAGGCCCTGGGTTCAAACCAACAAAACTCTCACATGAATACAAAAGACAAACGTATGGTACAAATTGGACTTTTCTGGGGCTTTTCCTATGTTCTCCTTCCTTACCCACCCATCTCTCCTCATTCAGGGTAGAGGCTCATGGGGAAAATGGGGTCAATTTATAACCCAAGGCCAACTTTACATCAGTTTTTGATTATATGAACCAATTAATCCTTTTCTTTTTGAGGTGTAAAACAGTTCAGACAGAATTTCCCTAGCAATTCAGTTCTATTATTTATTCTAATAAAACTAAACGCATGCATTTGTGTCTACTCACAACTACAAGAATGTATTACAGGGGCTGGGGATTTAGCTCAGCGGTATAAGCGCCTGCCTTGCAAGCGCTTGGTCATGAGTTCAATCCCCGGTACTGATTAAAAAAAAAATGTATTATAATGTGAAAAATCAAGGTTATTGGCCACTATAAAATAAGTAGAGTGTAAGCCTGTAATCCTAGCACTCAGGAGGCTGAGTCAGGAAGATCACTGCACGTTTGTGACCAGCCTGTGCCAGAAAGTGAGCTCAAGGCCACCCTGAAATGCATAGTGAGACCATGCAAAAAAAAAAAAGCAGAATGTAAAGCATGCTGTGACTTGATCTGCTTTGAAAAAAATCTAGCAATTCAGTTACTTTATTCTTGGAAGATTTTTCCTTTTAAAACACAATGATACAAAGTTCTAAAAATAGTAACCAGAAAGGATGTTGCAATGATAAAAGATTAACTACAGTATTTACTTTCTTAGAAACAACTTTCCTTTGATGTCTAACTCCTTTGTTCCCACTGTGATGAATTTGTGTTCTTTGTAATTCTATAAAATGTAAAGCAAATGTACAAAATGTGTATTCTAGTACTGATTTATTTCCATAAAATAGGGGCTCCTTTTACATCATCGTACTTTCACAATGCCATGGGGTAAGTCCTCAAAACTGTAATTCCTCATCTCTCAAGATTTCTTTAAAAATCTAAATTATTTTAATTATGACAATGATAGAATGTCTGCCAGCCAATCAAGGTTCCAAACTAATTAACATTTAAAGAATTACCATCATTAGGATCCCATTATATTTTAATAAAGGCTGATCAAATGCTATCCTTAATATGTGTCATAAACAATGCCATTTATATTGTGAAAGTGTCTGTATATCTTACACATTGAGATATAAAGCCATTTTTACCAATTTTTTATTAACAAATAACTTCTCCCACAATGACAACTGTGGCAAAAACTTAAATAACATTAGCCAATTTGCTGACAGGTTTTACAGTCTTTTAATTAATATGGTGCATAGACATTTGTAAACTACACAACCATACCAATTTATAAGCAACTAATAAATTTTGAAATGTTAGGAAAAAGTTACATCTAGTTTATTTCCTCCTTTTCCTTATATTTTTATATTCATGTGTCCCTTTTTTTTTTCACTAGACTTTATTATGCTGTGGATTTAAATATGACTAGGCATAAGGCAAAATAGTGATGGGTGTCTACAAAATAGCTGAGCTTTTTTCAGCGGATAAGCCACTTATATTTATTCTCTAAAAAATAATTATTCAACCTAAGGCCATCACTGAGAAAGGTGCTTTTGAATCTTAGGTTCTTCAGTTTGACCTGTCAAGCTCATGGGAACATGCAAGGCTTGGGTTTTGAATGTCTATGTGCTAAAGTTAACTGTGTCACTAGTGGAATGTCCATTAGAAGAAAAAAGACCCTAAGGGGGCCGGAGATATAGTTCAGTGGCACAGCGTCTGCCTGGCAAGCGTGAGATCCTGAGTTCAATTCCCAGTTACCTCCCCCTCGCAAAAAAAAAAAAAAAAAAAAAAAAGACCCTGAGACACACTTAACAGGATATCCAACTTGCAGGAGACAGGGAGTTTAACACAAGATCAAGTGGTATTACACCTTCTCAGTGATAATTTTTAAGGAACTTTTCAAGTCTACTACCACTGTATGAAGAACTCAGATTAAGAGTTCTATACTCTTAATTAAAAGGATAAACAATTGCTTAATCAATTTTCTGTATTTTCGACAGTGAATCATTAGACTAACTCTCTATAATCTAGAATTCCTAGCGTCAGGCTTTCACAATCTGGGTTACTACTGTATATGCATTTCAGTAAGTACTCACTGACCAAGTCTAAGGTGAAACCAATGCTGTACTGCCTCATAACTTTTCCTAAAATCTCTTTATTTTCGCAACAAATCTAGGCCAACTTTTGCCTCCCCTTTTTTATGGAAGCTGAAGTATATCACTGTTGCTGATACGTAACTGTTTTGGTACATTATGGCTCTATTTCTGTTAAATCATTCTTACAGTCTTTATCAATTTAAATTTTTAGAAAACTCCTTCACAACTCTGGAAAAATACACACAATTAATTTTAAAAAATCTTCAATTTTGTTTAAATACAATAAAATTCTTGCAGGGCATGGTGGCAGATGTCTCGTCCCAGCACTCAGAAGACTGAGGCGTGAGAACCACCACAAGTTTGAGACAAGCCTGGAATACAGGGAGTTCAAGGCCAGCCTGGACTATAATAGCAAAGCCCTATCTCAAAAATAAACAGACAAGACAGATACTTAGACAGATCGACAGACAAGTAAGATACCTGTTCTAGACAAATTAGGTTACTAAACGGGAGATCTCTGTTCTCTCATAGCAATGTTTTGAGGCTTTTCTGTTTTGTATTGTTTTGTGGAGAGTCTTACGATATAATTCATGCTAGCCTTGAACTAGGTAGCCCACGTTGGCCTTGACCTTACAGCATCTTTTTACCTCAGCCTCCCACCTGCCGAGATTACAGGTGTGTGCCTGCACGCCCAGCAATATTAATGTTGTAAAGAGGTTGGAGTGAACTTTTATATTGTAAGGTAAGTAAATGTACCTATTATTTGTATGTGAATTTAAAGTTTGTCCCTTATGGAGATTATCTGTAAATCAAAAACAAAAAATTAGGCAATTATTAAAAATGATATTAACAGGTACACTTGAGCAATAAACTGAAACATTTTCATTTAACTGACATCTGCTTAGTTTTTTATTTAGGTAAGTATAAAGGCCCAGTTAACTGAACTCATTGGATTGGTCAAGGCAAGACATATGAACTACACAAGAGGATTTAAAAAGCAGTTGGTGCTGTAGTAGTTCTCAGGTATCACACACGCATACACACATACACACAAATTGGTAGAGTACTCTGGACATTGATCCCCCCCAATAATCTTATATAATGCACTGTTCATAACTAGCAATATTGTGAAAACTACATAAACTGAACATGGCCAAATTTGAGATGTCTGATCAACTTGACAAAGTATTTGGGAACTTCAGCTGTACTCCCTAAAAGACTGACTTTAAACTATAAAAAAACAAAAATCAATTTAAAAAAGCACAACAGACTTAAAAGACATCTTGAGAAAAAAACGATCAGTAACTCAATTTCTACTTTTTCAAATATGAGGAAAAGTTGTAAGTAGCAATAATGCCTACATTAAAAAAATTAACTAGTTGAATGGGGGTGGGGTGGGGATACACAGTATTATTGCACTCCACGAATGTGCAGAATTCCAAAATGTGCCAGCACTGAAAAACTATCTTGCACTGAGGTTTTCCAAGAGGTACAACGATCCTGCCAAAAAAGCATCTGGTCTGTACTAACAGCTTGCTGTCTTCAGTACAGGCCTTCATAATGTCAGTCACGCTGCTCTTGCAAAAATTCCTTAATGTCTGAAAGATATACAGAAAAAAGAATATTTTAATAATCATGTTCATAAAACTCAGAATGTAAACTCTGATCAGAAAAGAACTGAGAACTCTGCAAAGCAGACGTTAAATATTCATCTCACCATAGTCACACATTTGCTTATACATTTTCTATCTCGAACTGCTAAAAATTAGCAGGCTCTAAGAGCTAATTATTTCAAAGTAAGGAATGTGTACACACACACACACACACATACACACACACACACACATACACACACACACACACACACACACACACACTCTCTAGTATAATGTATCAATTTTGGCTATGAAGAGTTTGGAGTTGTTTAAAATGATGTTGCAAGCTGAGTATGATGGTGCAACACCTGTAATCCCAGTACTCAGGAGGCTGAGGCAGAAGGATGGTTGTGAGTTCAAGATCAGCCTGTGCTACAAAGTGAGTTCAAGACCAGTCTGAACTGCAAAGTGAGACTCTGTCTCAAAAAGATAAATGATAAATAAATAAATAATGTTGCACGCTCAGTTACTAAGCCTTCCAGATGAGATTATTAGCACAATCTTATTTTGGCAGGCCCAAACTCTCTTGACACATTTATAAATTTTAATGGACATATTCATCTTTTAATCTTAAATTGGAAACTCAAGGGGTAACATATATAATAGATACCTACTAACTTCTAATAAGAACTATATTAGAAACCTATACATAGCCAGTTTTTGTTTGTTTTGGTTTGGTTTTTGGACAGGCTCTCATGTATTCCAGGCTGGACCTGAACTCACTATGTAGCCCAGGATGGCATCAACTTTGCAGTGACCAGTGATCCTCCTGCCTCAGCCTCCGGAGTGCTGGGATTCCAGGTGCATGCCACCACCTTGGCTAGGTCATTTTAAAACTACTTACAAAAGAGTTTCCAGTGCTGTTAGGTGGGGCTATGATCGATGATGTGGGATTGAATCCATATGCACATTGAGCTTCATTTCATTGTCAAGAATTTGAACAAGTTGTTGCATGGATGGAAGATGACCAGACTCCAGCTTTGACCACACAGGTACATCTATAAAAATAAATGGTAAACCCCCAAAGTTACAAGACAGCTTTATAATAGACACTCATTTCATAAATTAAGAGTGTCTATGGACACAACTGGGAAAACAGATATGAGATCTTTCAAGGCTTACACTCTATTACACAAAAATACTTAGAATACCCAAATAGCAAAAAAATTACAATTGTGTGCTAAAGTTAAAACTAGAAAACGCTACACTGCTTTAATAACACAAACATATACATCTATCTCTGACCAGTCAGAAAACATTATTTAAACTGACAAATGGTAAAGAAAAATTACCAGGAAATAATTAAAGTTCATGAGACTAGAAAGCTTCTGAAGGTCGGGCATGGTGGCACACACCAGTGATTCCAGTCAGTTCTCTTGAGGTTGAGATAGGAAGACTATCAAGAGTTCAAGGCCAACCTGGCTACACAATGAAACACTGTTTCAAAAAAACCCTAAAAAACCCAAAAAACAGTAACCCAAACAAAACAAAACAAAACAAAACACAACACATAAAGAGAACTATAAACAGCCTGGCATATGAAAGTAACAGAAAGTCACCTTAGGTGGAGTATAGGAGCAGGATGAGTGACATAAGGCCACATAACACAACATAAGGCTACGGAGGTAGAAAGAACTAGGTCAGGGTCAATACATTTTAACAAGCCAGAAAGTAACGTTTTTGGCTAAGGAAAATATAGTCTCCTGTCATAGCCATTCAACTCATGGTAGCTTGAAAGCAGGTACAGGCAATATGAGAAAGCACTGGCCTGGCTGCGTTCCAATAAAACATACATTAAACAGGCAGCGAGACTATGAAACACAGGACCATAGTCACCCCTAGACCAGAGCCTTCAGGCCTTTTGGCTATATTAATATTCTGTTCTTTATCTTGAAAACAAAGTAAAATCATTTAATGAATTTGAGATACTTAAATAACAAGAGGCTGGGGGATTTAGCTCCGCAGTACAAGCGCCTGCCTGGCAAGCGCAAGGTTGTGAGTTTGATCCCCAGAACTCCCCTGCCCCCAAATTTTTTTTGAAAAAATAAATCATTCTACTGTCTAGAGAAGATATTGGTAATTTTTTCTGTAAGAAAGGAAAGAGCAATTTTAGACTTTATGAATCAAGAGACAAAGTCCAGGAAATTACAGAGGTTTACCTATATAACTAGAGAGAAAACAAATTTCCATCAATTCTTATTGATGAAATTCAAAACATTATAAACAGAAACTTCAACGTCACAAATTATCCTTTTGATTTTTAACCATTTAAAAAGTAAAAATCACTGTTAGCTTATGGCCATATGTGCCAACTTCTTGTTTAGAGAAAGAATAGTAGGGTAATAAAGTAATTATAGCAGAGACTAGAGTGACAGCAGTAAAGATATAGATTTCTGAGCAAAATGAAAAGACATGGCAAGACAAAAGATGCTATAACAGGTTGCTGGTCAACTGGGTAGACAAAAAATGCCAGAAGAGAATCAAATTAGCATTAAAGGAGTGGTAGGAAGACAGAAGCAATCAAAAGTTTATTTGGGGGCTAGGGCAGTGGCATATGTCTGTAATCCCAGCATTCAGGAGGCCAAGGCGGCAGGATTAAAATTTGAGCCCAATCTGGGCAATTTACTGGGACTTTATCTCAAAGACAGAAAAAAAAAAAAAACAACAAAATCTGCAGATGTGCAAAAGCTCTGAGTTCAACTCCAGTACAAAAAAAAAAAAAAGGTTCATTTGAGTAGGTTACTTTAAGATTCCCAGATGTGGCATTTAGAGAAAGGTTAAAATTCTCTAGAGCCATATATTCAGGAATCATCATGCAGATTTATTTTGAATCCATGGACGCAGATGACCAAACAATTTAACAAAAAAATGAGGGCTGCCAGATGTGGTGGTGCAGCTCAGGCAGGAGGACTGATTTCAATTTGAGGCCAGCCAGTTTGAGCTACAGAGGGCATCCTAACTATGCCCTCTGTAAAATCAAGGGCATCCTAAACTATGTAGTGACACCCCGTCTCAAAAAACCAAGGGGGGAAAAAGGAGACAAGGGTCAACTCCTCAAGAAATTCTAAAAATAAAGAGTAAAAATAAAAATAGACAACAAGTTGAAATTTTCCAAATTATTGTCTCCTAAATTTCTACAAAAATAAACTTCATGTGAACACTGAATTAGTTTGCCCTAATAAAAAGCAGAAAAGGGGTTGAGCTATACTTAGTGGCAGAATATTTAGCTAGCGTGTGAGGCCTTGAATCAAATCCCCAGTACTCTCAAATAAAGAAAAAAGAAGAGCATGGTGCTCATTATAAATAATATAAAATTTATCACAAAATACAAACTATTCAGAACCTACCATTTAAAGTTATCTCAAATGCACCTGTTGACATACACTGGTTCTCAATCATGTTGCTCAAGAAGAAAACCATCATACATGCATAGACCTAAAAGACAATATGATAAACCTAAGACACAGACAGAATCTGCTTAATATGCAGTCTTTCTTTATTGGTAAATAAATGCTTTTTAAAAATCTACTTTGAAAGTTTCCATATAAACTATTGCTGTTATTGCATAGGTTCATCTACAGAGCAAGAAAAACCAAGTATAAATTCATAGCTCTATACATTCTGAAGAATTTATGGGATATTCATACTGTATATAGAATTTCAAAGAGAATTCATAATAATCCAAGTTAATGCCAGTAAAAAAAATAAAGCCAATGTAATGATTCATTTTACATTTTTATAGTGCAATGTAATATAAAAATTCACAAGAGAGGCCGGCGATTTAGCTCAGTGGCAATAAGCACCTGCCCAGCAAGCACAAAGTTGTGAGTTCAATCCCCAGTGTCAAAAAGAAAAAAAAAATCCACAAGAGACTAGTGATATAACAATTACTAACTATGAACTCAATATAATCTATTTGTGTTTTAAACAAATCATTTGAAGTCAAACTAAGAAACATATTAGACAGTATATGTGTATTAAAAGTACATTCATTTACCTTTTAAACTCAAATCTATTATTTCCCTAGAAAGCAGAGGTTGTTGAACAAAAAAAGATTAACTTGAAAAAAAAAAAGTTTAACTTGGCAAAATAATTAGAATATAGTGAGGATTAAAGCTGGGCGTGGTGGCTCACTCCTGTAATCCCAGCACTCTGGAGGGTGAGGCAGGAGAATCATTTGCAAATTTGAGACCAGCCTGGGCTACAAAGTGAACCCAAGGCCAGCCTGAACTGCACAGTGAGATCCTGTCTCAAAAAGAAAAAAAGAAAAAAAAAATGAATGTATATAGATAAAGATATAGTAAGGATACCAATTCATAGCACGTTGTTTCAGAAAAACAAATGTCCATTGCAGACAACAAAAAGCTTTCTGTCTTGACCCACATGAATTAGGTAGGGTTTGATAGCATTTACTTTCGAGGGAACAATACACAAGGATCTATCATAAAAGCATAGCTTTTATATATATTCTTTCCCCATAGTGTATCAATATGTATTATATCAGTATCTGCATCTGTATCTGTATATATACAGAAAAGTAAAAATGCACTAAATACAATCTGGAATCATTAAGCGCAAAACCTTACCAACAAATAATTATCTTCCTACTTTAAGTCTTTCGCAAATCAACATTTGTTAATAGCAGGGTACAGACATACTTCAATTAGAAAGAACACCTGAGCATGTTTATGTTATGAAGTTTTCTACGTTACTAAAAATAAATGGTTCCCTAAGAAAAAGTACAGCTATGTAGGAGTCTGCTAACGGTATTTAGACAAGATCAGATAGAGGTCCCAACAAAAGAATACATTATAGGAAGAGCATTTAAGCAATTCCATCCAAGAAAGAAAAATTAGACCCACTTCTGACAATGATAGAAATTTTTTCTTAAATGACCATTCAAACCAGATAAAAACAAGGTTGATCTGGAGAGAAGGTATGCTGTAAGACTCTATAAAGGAAAAAAGATTACCACAAGAATCTTAAGTGTATTTAGACCAATTTTTTACAACAGTTTGGCAAACAGATCTCCATGAACAGAAAAGTCAAAGAACAAATAATTGAAGAGTTTTGATGGAATAAGTTAAAGGGAAATCCAATTTTTAATGTGATTCGACCCACTAATATCACATTAGTTGGTATAATAGGTGTATACCACATATACAGTATTTTGCTAAATATGATCAAAGTTACAAAAATCTGGTAATAAATAACTTTGTGCCTAGGGTTCCACTAAAGAACGTATCTCTATATCCCTAAATCAATGGTAGAATTATAAACCTTCAGGACAGATCTCACCCAACAGGGAAATGGTCTACAGGACCATGTACAGGACCCTAATAACCCCAATCAATGTGAACGCCATAACATGAGCTAAGACAAACAGCATCAACAAGTATGAAAAAGGTGACAGGGGACACAGAGCAGGAGGGGAGGGATGGAGAAGGGAAAAAAGATTACATTGGAAAACAAACCAAGCTGTAATTAATATGCCTGTGTAACCCCCCCCATGACTGTAAACTTTCAGAACTGCAAAATGTACTAATAAAATAAAATTTCAAAAAAGACCACTGCCCTTCAATGTATTAGTCATTCTTAATACCTAAGTATGACTACTGAACCCAGAGGTGTGTCCTGCCCAGAGATAAAAAGTGGTATAAATTGAAGTAACCAAAAAATCAGTAACAAGTATAAAACAATTAAAATCTTTCCATTGACAACCTAAAAACCTACAGTTCCCAAAGCTATTAAGTGACATACCTTATTTTCTTGGCCCCACTGCCAGATGCTAGGAGCTTGCATGCCAAAGAAAGCAAAAGGATCCTTGCCAACAATTATTAAGACTATTAATACTAGTTTGAAGATTGACAGGAAAGATGCTATGTGTCTATCAAAAGAAAAGAAACAAATTCATCAGAAACCACAACTTCTCATCTACTTTAAAATTTAATAATTCAGGTATATATATATATATAGACATTTTAAGTTACTATTTACAGAAAAAGTAATGAAAGTTTATTGTACTGTTAAAAAACAAATATTTAGTCATTTTACTCAAAAATTACACAAACTGGCCTTTAAAAATACAACTATTTTAATTTAAAAAAACAACTATTTTAAGACAGTACAGAATTTATCATTATATGCTATGCAATTTTGGGGAACTGGGCTTGAGCTCAATGGAAAAGAGTACAAACTTACGTATCTGCAATGCCCTGGGTTCAATCCCTAGCACCAAAAGAAAAAGCTGAGGACGAGGAGGTGGCCTATTTCTACAATAAAGACTACTAAAGAAAACAGATCTTTAAAACAGTTGGCATCTCCCAAAACAACCTCCTTCCTTCTTCAGAAAAAGCCTTCTATATTTGAGTTAGACTCAGAGCAGTTATAAAGCAGTTTTCTCTGTGTTCAATAGTGCAACCAACAAAGAAAAAATAACCAAGGAAAGGTTAATCATCATTCCACAAAAGATTACAATAAACTGTTTTCCTTTTTAATTACTGAAACTTACTTACCTATAAATTGGTTGAGGAAGGTAATTCTCTCCTTCAATTCGGATGTCTGGGTACCGCTGGCTAATAACCCTCATGTACTCCTCAAACACCCGCCTATATCCTCAGGAAACACTGCAGAAAAATTAAAGTGTTTCCATTAAGTGGTTTAGAATACACTTATATAGATTTATTTTGTAGTCAGACAAAACCTAAAGATTAGAATTTTTTCTTAACCTTCATTGTAAGTTAGTGATTAAACCTAGGTGGTTTTTCTTTTTACAAATTTCACACTTATATCCCCCCTTAAAATTCCTCCCATTGGAGCCCTGGGTTTAGCTCAGTGGCATAAGCGGCTGCCTGGCAAGTATCAGGTCGTGAGTTTGATCCCCGATATAAAAAAAAAAAAATCCTCCCATTATAACACTATACTGTGTATCTCCGGGCTGCAGCTGGACATCAAGCATCTGTTCACATATATTAGCATACCTTGAGCTCCCACACCAATGGGTTCTTTTTTGTTTGTGGTATCTGTGGTTAACACAAACAGTAAAATAAAAACAATTCTTATTCAAGTGAGCTTAGATTCACATTTGGGGCACAAGAAGCATACAAACAATAAACCCTGGACCTTATTTTTACTCTGCCCTAACTGGGCCAATTTTTTGCTCAATCATAAGAAGAGGGACTTAGGCTAAATTTAGAGTCCTTCTCACTTAAAAGTTTGTTTCCACTTTCCATAAAGGAAAACAAGACTGGGAAGAGAGTAAGAGTTCTCAGTAATACAACGTTGCTGTGGAAATTAAGGCAACAGCACCCAGTCTCCTCCATTAATTTTTTGTTTTTTATTTTGTCTTTTTGAGACAAGGTCTTGCCAGTTCAGGCTGGTCTTGGGCTCACTTTGCAGCCCAGGCTAGTTTAGAACTTGCAATAGATTCTCTCCTGCCTCAGCCTCCCGAGTGCTGGGGTTACAGGAGTGAGCCACCAAGCCTGGTTTTTTCCATTCAAGTTTCAACAACTCATTTTCAGATCTTGTATGTGTTTCTCAGCAAGTACAGGGAAATACAGCATCAGCGAACATTTCCTACCAAAAGGAGGTGGCTGGGCATGGTGGTGAATGCCTGTAATCCCAGCACTTGGGAGGCTGAAGCAGGAAGACTGCTTCGAGTTTGAGGCCAGCCTGGGAACCATAGTGAGTTCGAGGCCAGCCTGCAATATACAGCAACACCCTGTCTCTAAAAAAAGGAGGTAGCAATAACATTTCAATCAAGAGCTTACAAATTCAGGAAAGACTCATGCACTTAAATTCACTAAGTTCTAAGTTAAGCAACACATAAATACCACCATAAGCACCATGAGGAAATGAAGGACCCACTTAGAACAAAGTAGAGTCAGTAATTAAGCTACAGTAAAAATGAAAGTGCCAGCTTTGCAACTGAGGAGGGGAAAAGCAATACTACTAATCACTTCCTATCCCCAAGGAAATAGCATATAATTTGACAGGATGAAGTAGTACATATATTACTAGATCTCAATTTTTTCCCCTAGATCTCTATTTTTAAAATCTGCTTTTCAAAAAAGAAGAGAAAATTGCGTGTGGTAGCTCACGCCTGTAATCCCAACATTCGGAAGGCTGAGGCAGGAAGATCCTTCCAAATTTGAGACCAACCTGGCTACAAAGTGAGCTCAAGGCCAGCCTGAACTGTATAGTGAGACCCTGTCTCAAAAAGACTGAAGAAGAAAAAAACAAGAAAAAAGAGATATCCAACCCAATAGTTCCTTTACACAGAATGTTTCTTTTGAATTTACTTCAGAAAAGAGTAAATCTCTATAGCTAAATATTTAAATGAACTTATACCTTCTGTATTAAACATTTACCTTATCTAATATTTTATTATTACCATTAATTTTTTTTATTCTTTTCAAAAAGCAGGTTGGGCTGCTTATATTAATATGGTATTTTGAGAACTAAAACCTTGGTTGCTTTAGTCAACTCTGAACTGGGACCTATAGATCTATACTCCAGCTAGTTGATGGGGAGCGAATGAGGTTAGATTATCACAACATCAACCCCAGTGACAGGCTCCACTGTTCTGTTTGATTTTTAACAACACTGACTGTTCTTAACTCTGATAGGCTGAGGCAGGATGATCACAAATTTGAGCCAGCCCAGGGAACTCAGTGACTTAGCAAGACCTTGCCTCAAAAAAACAATCGAACAAACAAATAAAACAAAAACAGCTAAGGACATGTTATAATTTAGTGCAAAGATCCTAGGTTCAATCTCCAATACCAAGGAGAGGAGAGAGAACATAATTTGAGGTCCCCCCAAATTAAAACTTCAATGAACTACAAACTTATATTTACTAGGATGGCTACTTTCAAAGAAAATAAATGTTGGTTAAGAATAAGAAGTAACAGAAACCTTTGTACACTGTTGGCAAAAAAATGTGAAAGGATGTGGCCATTTTCAACATACCTAAAAAGATTAGAAATCTCCTTATGATCCACCTGCTGTGGTTTGAACCTGTTTCATTTCCTCCAAAACTCATGATCAGGTCTTGGGAGAGATTAACATGTTCCACCAGTATGAGCCTCCACTACGGTTGTGCCCTCAGGCAGCTTGAAAGGTGGTACAAACAAATCTGAATAACTTTTATTGGTCTTTTTACCAGTAAAAGTAATAAAAAGTCACCTGATGGGACAGTTATGCAGGTACCATTTGAACCACTGGTGGTTCAAGCTGCCTGGCAGTGAGACACGTGAATTTACAGCCCTGCCTTGAACATGTTAATATCTTTCTCAAGGGTGAATTAATTCTTGTAGGATCAAGAATGGGCTGTTGTAAACCAAGTCTAAAGTCCAGCCTTCCTGCTTGCCCTCCCACCTTCTCTACCTTAAAATGAAGCATCACAGAGGCCTTGCCAGAGGCAAGGGCTGAGCTCTGACTTCCCAGCCTCCAGAACTCTAAAACAGAAGAAACAACTTTCCTTTTTAAATTACCCAGGCAAGGGTTGTTACAGCACTATGAAACAGACCAAGACCTGGGCAATCCCAATTGCAGGTATACAGAACAAAAAATTTAAAGCAAGATCTTGAAGAGACATTTGTACAACCATGCTGATCACAGCATTATAAAAGATGAAAGCAACTGAAATATCCATCAACTGGTAAATGTATGAAGAAAAAATGGTAATATACATACAGTGAAATATGCTTTAAAAAATCCTGCCATTTGCTATAACATAGATGAAACTCGAAGACATTTACACTAAGCAAAATAAGCTAGTCACAAAGGACAAATACCCTATGGTTCCATTTATAAAGTACCTGAAGTGGTCAGAATCACAAAAAGTAAACACAGAAACCTGGCTGTCAAGGGCTGGAGGAAAAGAAGAAGGGGAACTAATGTTTAACAAATATAAAATAGTCTAACTTTTATAAGATGTGGAAGTTTTATAGATCTGCTGCACAAGAAATATGAATATATTTAATATTAATGAACTGTTCACCTAGAAAAGGTTAAGATGGTAAATTTTTTTTAACTACATACACATCAAAAATAACCATAGTGAAGTCCTAAAGAAAAAATAGTGATGGAGTGGAAATTGAAATCTGTGACAGAAGGTAAACAAACAGCTGGGCGTGGCGACACATGCCTGTGACCCCAGCACCTGGCAGGCTGAGGCAGGTGGATCTTTGCAAATTTGAGGCCAGCCTACGCTACACAGTGAGACCTATGAAACATCTAAAAAAAAAAAAGATCTTAATAGTATCATTAGGAGATGGATCTGTAATCTAATTAATAATAGACTGGTCAGATTTTCTTCCTCTAGAAAACTTTTTTTTTTTTGGTACCAGGAATCACACTCAAGACCTTGCACTTGCCAGGCAGACACAGTGCCACTGAGCTATATCCCTGACCCCTAGAAAACATCTTTTTTTCTGAGACCTTATTAAACATTTATACATAAAACTGAACATTATCATGTTTTTGCTTTTTCTTTTGAGAAACTGGAAATCACTGTAGTTTAGGCTCGTCTTGAACTCGTGACTATTGCCCTGCCTTGACCTCACAAATGCTGAGTTCAGGTCATCATTAGGTCACAAAGAGAACCTAGTGAAGAAGAACCAATGTCATTCTTACAACTACTGTGGAGCAAAACAAAAATTTCTGAAAAACGAACTCACTCCACAATCTTCCAAGAACACTAATCCAACTATGTCAAAATTTAAAATGTAATATCCTTTGACATCCTAACGTTGTACTTTTTTTTTTTAATTTTTTTTTTTAATTTAAAAGAATAAAACAAAAGGGGGCAGTACAGAGCAGATCAGAACAGGACAACATAGGCAACACAGTACTTTACATTAAGTCAACTGGACATCAACAGTATCTAACACCATATCTCTTACTCTGCTATAATTGAGCATAGTTTCAATTACAATAATATCAAACATAACACAATAGTATAAAGCCATGCATATAGTGAAAGAATTACAGGGCTTTCTGAACCGAATAACAGAAAATGATCAATGGGTATTATAATATCTCATTTTTGATAAAAAAGAAAAAAATTTGTTTGAACTATCACACATATTCAAATTCCA